>JAIPRL010010046.1:0-16330 GCA_025469235.1 Pemphigus obesinymphae
AGAAAGAATTCAAAACAAAATTTTAAGATACATAACAAAATCACCACCCTTCGTCTCAAACATCACCATCAGAAATTCATCCAAACAAAAAACCCTTCAAGAAACAATCCACCTTAACACCAAAATTCTTTTCGCTAAATCATCTTCTTCAACTTACCAGCACATACGAACCCTCGGACAACAAGAAACCCAAAACGTACTAAACACAAAATGCAGACCAATACATTAGTTCCAAAGCTAAAACCTTCCATCCAAGATCATGTACTATTTTCCTCAACTCTCCATAGGGTCCCAGCCTGACGAGCGTAAATAGGCTTCCAAAGCCGTTCGACAAGCAATTAGCAATTAGCAATTTGTGGACCTGAAAAGGGCCATTTTGTTGGTTTTGGGGTGTTTGCGCCGTTACAAACGTCGGCGATTCGGGAACGGACCGTTGGGTACACCCAATCGATCGTTTTTATACCAATCCGTTACAATTAGGTAATCGGTTATTTTAATATAATAATCGAACCATAATATAATCGAGTATAACCCATTATTCGGTTATGACCGTATAGGATGTACCTCTACCTATATTATAAGTTATAAATAACCGGATAATCTTATTATCGAGTAAACGAATTGACGAACAACCGATATTCTAATCGAAATTTAATCGAATATTTTTATAATCGATTAGATCAATAATCCAATTATATTAAGAGGATGTTACACTACTCGCATTTGTTGTCTCTGTCTATCTAACAGATGATATAGCAAAATCACACTACGCAGAATTGAAATTTTGGCGTTTAGGTTGAATTTAGAGTATAAACACCTATTACAAAATTTAAAGCGAGGAATATTTTCGAGTGAACCTCGTGGACATTTTGTAAAATATCGTCTGACGAAAAAGTTATTGCTATTTAAAAATATCAAAAATTAAAAATGCCGTAACTATTTTTTAAGGTTCACTCGAAATTATTCTTCTCGTTAAATTTAATAATAGGTGTTTAAGCTCTAAATTTAACCAAAATGCCATAATTTCAATTTCGCGTTGTACAATTTTGCTATATAGAAAATGCGGGTATAGCATCATCTTAACCGAACAATAAATGGTCGAATAATAATAATCGATTAATCGAAATAACCGCGTAGCCCTACACAGGATTAGGCTTGAAAGAATAAAGTACACTGAACCAAACATCATTGGTAGAATTAACAACATGCGATAATCAAATTTCAACAAACGAATATTTGTTGAAATAATACAATTTTCATTATTTCAATAAAATATGTTATTAAATTGAAAAAAATATTCTGTTTAAATTGACTATTTTCATTAGTAAATGGACATATTTTGTTCTACGAATAAGAAAGAAAGAAATTAACACAAAATATTTTTATAATTTAATTAACCAAATACCTGTGAATTGATATTCAATTTGGACAATTTTACCCAAGACATTGATAAAAGCATTGTTAAATCAATAATACGTTTTGTTATTTTACTGTTATATTAACAAATATTTTATTTCTAAATCAACAAACGTTTTATTATACGTACGTACGTATATCAACAACCATATTATTAAATTAATCTATATTTTTATTCAAATCACAGATATATCATTTGGTTCAGTGTAGGCGATTTTTCGGTGTTATAATAGAATACTGTTAAAAATAAATATTATAATATACGAGCAGTATACCTGTATATTATAATATAATATACAACATTGAAACAATATGTAAAACATAAAAAAAATTAAATTATACTGGCAATGGTGGACTTTAGCCCTTAGCCCCTACCCCCTCTGCGTACGATGACACTGATATTATACGTTATCAACCTATATTTTTAAAATATAACCTATATATTATGTAAAGCTATATATAGGTATAATAACAACATATTATATTGATATATAATATATTACGTATGCTACTGGGTTATCTGGATTATACCTTAATTATTGTTGGGTACCCATAAGCGCAAAAAAATGCCCTTAAACATAATTCAAAAGCTGCAGCACAAACGTAAATAATGGATAGCGTAAAAAATGTTTAGATACTATATTACAATCGATTCTAAATACCGTATGTATATAATATGTATATATATATATATATAATATAATATGTATATATATATGTATATATAATGAAATATTAACACATTATTTAACCAAGAAAATCAATTAATACGTTGTTGAATTTTTAATTGATAATTACCTAAATATTGCTTTAAAAATGGTAATGTACCTAGTAACAATAACTTATTTTTGCAATTTTTACCTGTTGTATAACCAAAACACACAAATCAGTGTAATCAATTATTTAAAAATCAGATAATTTACATTTTCGGGGCAACACGGGAATTTATGTATGAAACATTAAAAACATTCAAACACATTCATAATATTATGTTATACTATACAGTATACTTAAATGTCTATACATTAAAAATAATTCCATTATACCGATATGGTGCAAGTCATTAACCCGTAAGCGCATTATTCCTCACATAAATATAAATAAATCGCACTGTAGTTGTGAACGATATTCGTATAACTTCGCAAACGTATTAGGTATATCTAATATTACGCGCATTTACCTTTTTCGGCGTTTTAGATTCTGAACAGAGCTAGAATCTTTTGGTTTTACAATATTTTTTTTTTTCTATGAACAATTTTTTGACCAGAATATTTAATTCAATCGCTACACGGGTACCCATTTTAGCAATGGTAGCACGCATGTGATCAGAAAATGACCTTAGGGGGAGTCATTTTTTGATTTTTCGATTAACGCGTAAAGAAAATTACTAAAATGGGAAACCAAAAAAACAGGTTATTTCCTCATAATAAATATAAAAAAAAAAAAAAAAATGGTCTAGAAATTTAAAATTATCATAAAGAATGTATATTACTATTATATCCATAATGTCTTCTTCTACTCTTTCCTGTTCTCTCCTAACTATTGGTGGTCGGCCACCCAGTCCTGTACTTCCACTTATTAACTCGAAATCCCACATTTTCTTCACTTACACCCACCCAATTCATATCACTCTCTATTACATCCCTCCATCTCTTTTTCGGTCTTTCTCTTCCCTACTTTAAATATGCCAGAGCTATCTCAATCCATTCTCCCTCATTTTGTTTCATCTCTACTACACTCATCCTCTGTTCTATCTTCCTATCTACTGTCCAATGTCCTGATACATATACATCGTTGTAGGCCTCGCCACTGTCGTATAAAATGTACCTTAAAATCTAGTTGGAATCCTTTCACCATACAAAATACCTGATTCTTCTCTCCATCACTTAACCCTATATTTCATATCTTCCTTAAAACTACCATCCTCCTACAGAACGAATTCTAAATACTTAACATCTCAACCTTACCCACTTCATCCCAACTCAATTTCATTACTTTCCTTTCCCTATTCGCTCCGTGTTTCCTTTCTCCAAAATTGTACTCTATATATTGTTTACCTTCAAGAGCTTCCTTCCACTCTTCAAGTCTATCGTTCACTTCCTCAGAACCCGCTACTATCAACACTATATAATCTGCAAACAGCAGTATTGGGTAAGTTACTTTTAAAAAAGTAACTAAGTCACGTTACTAGTTAAAAAATTAAAAGGTAATTAGATTACTTTTTCGTTACTTTCAACATTTTTAAATAAATAAAATTAAATAACAAAAATATCTTTATTTTTTTCTGATAATCTTCAGTCGAATATCATGAAATTCAATATCATGCCCATTCCTACCTATTATAAAATATGTATATTCGCATGTAAATTTCATCGTCAATTTTAGATGAATTTATTAAAATGAATTTTATTTTTTATTTATAAAAGTGTAACGGGTTGTTTTACAAAGTTATTCACAAATAATTAAAGTAGCTAATCTTACGTTACTATAAAAATTAAATAACGAAGTTATTATAACGTTACTCAAAAGAGTAAATATATTACAGTAACGAGTAACGTCCATTACGTTACTACCCAACTCTGGCAAACAGAATGCATCATGGTACCTTGTATATCCTTTGGTATTTCATTCATTATTAAGGAAAATATGTAATGACTCAAAATCGAACACTGGTGCATTCCTACTCTGACACTAAAATCAAACAACACATGTAATTAATTTGACTACACTCACGCATGCCTTTGGTATCCTTTGGTTCTTTGTTTCATTAATGCCCACTTTAAGATCTCTCTAGGAGCCCTATCATACGTATTCTCTAGACCAATAAATACTATATATAAATTCCTCTTCTTTATCTGTACTTCAACTATCAAGCTACTAGCTATTAGCTATATAACTACTATCAAGCTTGTACAAAATATTGGCTCCACCGTTGACCTCAAACTGACTTCTTATAACAAATTATTATTATAACTTATCCCACCACCAGTATCCAATGAAAAGTGCATTTATCTCCTACTGGTCTTATCATTTTTAATATCAATAATAATATTAATAATTTAATACATTTCCTAAAAATGTCCTCAAAATATAGGTTAGTATTGTAACTTTACATAAATTTCGACAATTGGCAGTATTCCATAATTTCCTAATATAATTTAACTAGCTCCATGAATAAGTTTTACTTATTATATAATAAGTTATTTACAAGTAAAAAACAAAACTTATGTTTTATTCAAACATGTTAGGATAAACGAGTTCTACGAGCGTTCTAGGGTTCTATATTCCATTCTCTCTTCATGTCTTCTTTTTTACTCTAGGCTTGTCATAGTATTTTGATACTCACGATATCACATTCATTGATTAATATATAATTATTATAGTTAAAAATATTTAAAAAAAAAAAAAAAAATGAAAAATCACTATGTTTAAGGACTAATAGTACCTATATAAATATTATATATTCTTGGATTCATAATTATAAAATAATTAAATGTGTTAATTTCCTATACGCATATTATAAGTGATTCCGTGATAACTTAAAAATAGATAATAAAATAATGTATAAAATGTCAGAAAATAGATCAATCGTGTATAACATTTATTATAATAGAATATGCAATGCGGATATTGTATAAGCCTATATATTATGTATACTAGCTGCTACACTGCTATAGGTAGTCCACGACTCATGAGATAGGTTAGGTTAGGTAAAATACTAGTATTGAATTTGAAATGTCTCTTATTATTGTATAGCCATTTTAGATAAGCTAAAGAGAATATAATAGGTAGTAATGGTATATACATAGGCACTACAAAGGATAAAAAGACAAAATAGAAAAATACATTTTGAAATGGATGTTTTCGGAAGAATTGTATATGGAAAAGAAAACTTAAATTGAGATAGTCGAAAATTGGTAAACGAAAAAATTATAGAAATGTGTGGGCTTTTTTAAATAACTAATATATTTGAAGGTCGAATAAGAAAATTTGATTTTTTCTATTAAACGCATTTGAATTTGTTGACTTTTATTAAAAATTTATTAATTTGATATCTTTATATTAATTTGGGATTATTTTTGGGATGTTCAAAAAAAGAATTATGAAAAAAAAAAACAATGAATATATTATTATCAAAGTAATATTCTTTTAAAAATATTCCCAGATAGCATTTTTGTAATGATAATGTTTGATAAGTATAATTTCTTCATTAAAAATATAATATGATTCAATGTAGGTAATTAAAAACAATATTTATTGACTATTATCATACTCGTATACGATATACGACCGCCACTTGGACTTTTTCTTAACGTGCATATATATATATATACTAACTATAATATATTATTTTATTAAAATCAGAATTAATTATTAAATCAGTAAACAATGAATAATTAATATTAATATAGTAATTAATATCGCATTAAATTTTAATCTGTTATTGGAGTATATGAAAATTGAAGTTATGAATAATGCAATTAATATCCTGTTGTAATTGGGAAGTAATCAATTCTGAAATAATAATTGCTCTTTCATTATTTTTATGAAGTCGTAATTATGTTAGGAATTTAAATGCTATCATTTTTTGTTCATGACTCATATGAAGATAACCTATTAATTTAAAACGCTCTAATTATGAAATGTTCAATTATTTATGATATCTTCAAAACATATTCTCAATCGTAGAATTTTATTGAAAACAATTCTTGCACTTTTATAAGATTATGACATATTTAATTGTGACACATTGTAATTTAATTTTCTAAAAAATAAATAACTAAACAAATAAATAGATCAATCTAACATTCAAACTTAAAGTTGTATTAATACAAAGTGAAAAGTAGTAAATATAATAAATATAACCCTTGATCAAAATTTTTAAAAATTAAATAGATTTAAAGAACTAAATAAATACTCATTTGTATCTAAATGTTCTTTAATAATTAATTTTTATCGGGATATTAAGTTTTAAAAATATATTAAGTAGTTTGTACAAAAAACTATAAAAATGAAAAATCCACACTTCATGTCAATTAGTCAATTAGTAAATCATATAAAATGTATGTCAAGTATATTATTTTTAAAAAACTTTATAAAAGTGACAGTAATTTATGAACAAAAGTCAAGATCAAAAAAGTATTTTTACAAAATTCTTAAAATAAAAAATTAAGTTCCAGTTAAACTCATGGGTTGCAGAGAACGTTACATTCTTAATAACCATAAAAATGTTTCTCGATGTAACATATATATTTATTTAAAATCCTAATACAATTTTACCTATTTTTCTAAAATTCTAACATAAATTTTATATTTCATTTCATATTAATACGATTTTTTACATTCGAATTTTTGGTATTGCCTATTTAAGACTAGAGTACGTCATACGTAATGTTTGGAAAGAACGATGTTCATGAACGCACCATCGTTCGCATCACGTTCATATTTTGTGAACGACACGCGAACACCACTTATTACTGTAAAAAAAAAAACATGAACGTTAACGACGATATTTTTAAGAAATTTGAACGATTTTCAGACCGTTAAAATTAAATTAAAATATATTGATATTTCGCTATAAAGCTTATTAAATTTAAATATATAATTATAAAAAAAATAATACCCAAAATTTCATTCCATAGGCCCGGCTTAAAATGAAAACGATAATTTGAATACTATATTACAATATCTATGAATTAGTAATTTTTTGGTAAATATATATAGGTAAGAAAAATGTATATTTTGTTAATTAATGAATTAAAATGGATAACCAGATGAACGCGTTCATTTTTTTTAAGGACGTGAATGTAAACATGTTCTTTTCAAATATATTTGATCGCAACTTGAAGGAATTCAATTTTTAAGTGAACACTGCAGGTCATATCTATGTCTATTTTTTCATACCATATAAAAAAAGCTTAGTACAATATTATTATTATATGGATAATTATAGCGATGTAATTATCGCAGAAGCATAATTTTTACATAAACATAAAGACCACGACATTGTAAAACTTTTCTTAAATAAAAAACATATCAATATTATTTGTGTATTCCTTTTTTTTTTTATATCTGTATACATTTTTCGGAGTAGGAAGAGTTGAGCAGGAGGAGTTATAGAGTAAAGAAATTTTTTCATGATAAAATGGTTCCAGTTCTGGTTAAAGACGTCATTTTTCTACTTTTCGGCTAAAATTTTTTCACATGAGGTTATTTTTCAATTTGTCGACATTTTTGATAAGCGCATAAAAAAATAAAAACTATCAAAAAATAGCGAGAAAAACAGGTTAAATATCGTTATTTCTTCTTCGTAATTCTAAAAATAATGATTAGGTTAGGTAAAATAAACGTTTTTTTTTTTTTTTTTTGTTCTTAGCTTTGTTATGGCAGTATTTTTCAACGTAAATTTTTCATTTTTTTTTTTGACAAATATTTGAATAATGAAGGCCTAATATATATGTATTTACAATGTCATTGTGAATAATGAATTTAGTTAGAATATAGGACGTCATCAAAATTCAATATCTTATACATAATATCTATACTATCAAAACTTCCGGCTATAAATAGTATTATGTATCAAAATAGTGTGGGTTAGATATAACGTCTTTTATTCTACGTTTGTCAACTACTGTTTACAACTTTTATTTACGGTTCTGGCCACTTAATGTGGTAAAATGTGTAAGGGTTACACGTAAATTGTTGAAATTAAATATTTTTAAACCCCCCCCCCTTGCCCAGAAAAAAATACGCCACTGATAAAGTATATTATACCTATTATATTATATCCTGTCTACAACGGACAATCACGGGACCATCAAAAGTGTCCGTTATATACACAGGTTATATTGAAATGTATTATAAAAACAGCCAAAAAAAAAAAAAAAAAACAAAACAAATAGTTATATTTTTAATTTTTAATTTTAATACATATCGCACCGGTAGTTACGTACATAATTACCTAATTGTATTACACGTAATATTGTACATTATTTTTTTTTTTCAAAAACCGATAGAATTGATGTGTGCTTTTTTAATTTAGATTAGAATAATTTCCAATCCACGATGGATAATTAATTCGCTCACACGTGCAAACCTTTTTTACCATCACATTTTTTTCAAATAAAATTTCTTACATCGATTTATTCTAATACTGTATATATATATATATTTATATAGTTAAGTATACGTGGAGAAATTCGATAAATACTATATTATTTGTGTGCAACATGGTATTTTTCTAAATACCACAAATATATACGGTAAAATATCGGAACAAAAAAAAAATAAATAAATAAATAAAAGTTTACTCTATTACACAGAAAGAAAAAAAGCATTAGTCATTCGCCTATTCCCTTTCGATTTTTCATCCCTTTTACACCGCTCTACCCCGGCCGTTTCTCCTGCGCTGGGTTATAATAATTTTGCGCGTCGCGCGCCGAAAAATAGGCATTATTTTATGCATATTTGACATGCAATGAAAACACATTGAAAAGTATTGAACACTGCACACACACACACACCAAAAGTGGCAAATCCGTTTTAGGTTAAACCGTGTAGTTGTGCACACGAATGTAATTGAAAATTGAACAATAATGGTAAAAAACGAAAACGCATTCAAATCCAACCCAGCCATTCGTCGTCGTGTCGTAGGTATATTAAAATCGTCGTAGTGCGCTCAATAAATATTTAAACACTGACGACTATAATATCCCTGCGAGAATGAAAGAAAAAAACTTTTAACTTCTAACCGTTACCTATAATAATAATAATAATAATAATAATAATAATAATAATAATAATAATAGTCCGTTTGGTCGCATTGTGTTTCCGGGGGAGACAAAAATAATCATTAGGAAGATATTTTTTTTTTTTGTTTCACAAACTAGTTTTACTATAAGCGTTTACTGCTGTTATTACGATTTTTTATTTTTATTTCAATCAAACAAACACAAATAGTCCACTGACGACCCTCTGAACCACTCAAAACGAATTCATGAGTCGGAAAACTACACGTATACAATATATATAGATATAGATATCAGGCTTGGGTCCAAAGGGGACAAATGAAATATAAGCACCCCCCCACCAGGGAAATATTTCTGGATCAGCCCCTATAATAGGTACCTACAATCATACATATATATATATATATATATAGATCGTTTCCTTTAAACATAATTTTAAATAACTATTTTAAAACTATATGTTATGTTCGGTGGCATTCACTATTATTTTTGTTTCCTATAATTAAAAATAATAATATTCTAGGATTGAAAAAAAAAAAAAATCCTTTTATTCAATGACAATACCTACGAACTTTACGTTTTAATATTTCTCATTACCTATATTATATATATATATATATATATATAATATATATTAGCAATAATAATATTCGTTATATATACCTAATATAGTATATTACTGCACATCTGCACGAATATTTTTTATGTGCTTTTATAAGTCATCATGACATCATCGATATATCAGTAGATATAACAAATTTAGCCGTAAAGGTGCATAATTATTATAAGGTATTATTATTATTTCAATATTTACAACTAAAACGTTTTTTTTATATCTAGAACGGAGAAAAATGCTAAATAAATTTGAATTTTAAAATAAAATTTATACTACATTTCTAACTTTCACGACTTTAAAATAATTAAAATATTTCAATAATAATGAACGTGCGTTCGTCTATTTTATATTTAGAATTTTCCAGCTGACTGATTTCAATATATATATATAATTATCATAAACTACCTATGAACATTTCATTTCAATTGTGATAATGTCACTTCATTGTTAGATGTGGCTAATGAGTTGTTATCTATATTCTATATTGTATTTAGTAGTTTATCTATGAGTTGATAAAATACTTGATCTAAATTTAAATGACATAAAACTGTCAAATATCCGGTAATTATTATCATTTTCAAAATTATAGATGTAATTTTAGACGTTTATCGAGTAATCTGCACGTTATTTTTGGCATCCATGAGTAATTACGAAATTTGAAATAGAAATATTGATAGTTAAAACAATTTTGTAGATTTAACTTTTAAATATTCTTAAATTATATTTGATTCTAACATATCTACTTACTGGCTTCTGTATCTTTGTAAACGTTATACACGTATACAAAGTTAGCCCACACGTCCCATCTTCCAAACTGATTCGAAAAAATTATTAGTTAAAGTCCTTTAATTGTCAATTTTAAGTTCATTTTTAGAATTTGTAACTTCTTCCGAACGTTGGTATACATAACCATAATTAATTTATCCGCTTGGCTTCACGTCAACCTCCCACGTTGTCCAAACTAAACCGGATAAATTGTAAGTTGAATTTCTTTAATTGTAAGTAATTATAAAATAATTTTGTCAAGTTGGCATTCCGAGTTCATTTTGGTCATATATCCATTCGGAAGAACTTGCTGAAATCCTAAAAATTAACTTAAAATTGAAGGACTTTAACTTGCAATTTATCCGGTTAAGTTTGGACAACGTGGAAGGGAGGGGGGTAACTGCATACACATATACTTTATACGATTACACAAATAATTTAAATAGTCTATACTCTTAGATATACAATTGTGTAGTGTAATAAATTTGTTGACTATTCTTAAAACCATTATTTATTTGTGTTACTTAGTATATCTCATACGATTAAATAAAAATACAGTTTTGTTAAAAATTATTATTATAAGTATAAAATGATTTTTGAAAAGAAAATAAATTGTAATTTAAGGTGCTACTATACAAATAAACTCAACGAAGTTATTTCGAAAGTATTAGAATATTTAAGTGTAGTTAATAACTACAAAGTTTTCGCATAGGTAGGTACACAAATAATTTTAAATTCTAAAAAGTCGCTTTTATTGTTTATTCGAATAAAAATATAGTGTAAATTAAAATGGAAAAAGTTTTCTATAATATTCATAATACCTAAGTGTACCTACACAATGTGTAAATGTGCAAATATTCTTCGGATACTTCGATAACCTAAATTTTCATCCAAGTTGGAACATTGTTAAATGGCAGAATATTGTAATGCCTATGACTTTATTTACAATTTAATTAAAATTAAACAATACAATTTATAACATTGCATAATATTTTCGAAATCCAAAAATGTAGTACAAAAAATAGTACGATCGATTAAATTCTTCAATTAAAACATTTAACATACAATTATTTGTTGATTTTAAATAACATAATGACATAATATAATCATCACATAGGTACATAGAGTGTATAATGTAATATATTATATTATATAGTATTATAATAACCAACTATATGGACTGCGCGTATAGAGAGACCGTAATCGAGCAAAAGAAACCGAGGAAAATCAGTGTAGCCATTATAATATCACTAAATAATTTATATGCACTACAAAAATATGTAAAAATACCGTATGAGACATCCTATGTGTTATTAGAAATAAATATAAATATATATTTATATATATTTAATATATATTTATATTCATATGATGTTAATCCATCACTAGTATAATAAATAAAAAGCGTGTTTAACAAGTTCGATTTTTTGAGAATTATTTATTTTTATCACATATTATATGACAGTATAAATACTTGCTTTACCAAACGAGATATCCTCCGTGTACGAGCGTATTGTTATTTGTTACTTACTTTTAGTTTTCAAGTTTCGAAAGGCTTTCGTAAAACCAGTCTTCCAGACTTTACCTAGTCTATTTATAAAACTTTATTTGTCAATTTTTTTTTTTCCTTTGAACCGTTGGTTACTAATCCGGTAAAATAAATAAATATTACGTTTGTAAAATAACTAAATATTTGAGAAAATTTTTAACCATATCTACCGGTATACCTACATAAAATGTATATTATATATTATACATTCAATGTGTACTGTGTATACTGACAGTTCTAAGTCTGTGAAATGCGAAGGAAAATGTGGTGTTTTTTTTTATTAATTTTCACGTTGTATACCACAATTAATATTTATATAAAAATATATATTTAAGAAAATAGTATTATATGTTACAACATCTACATCCAACAAATAAAAAATTAGAGTGATTTTTTTGTTTAGTTAGTGACATTACTTTAGTGTGTAACAATAATTAATCCTAAAAATAAATAATTTATTCATTGTACCTACGCTTTAGAAATCGACAAAAATACCTGTCACTATACTCTATGCATCACGCACACACGCAGTAAAAACATTATATTTGTATTCATCGGGCTATGGTTTAAAATTTAAATAATACATGGGTGAAATAAATATATGGTTTACTTTTTATTCCATGGTCCTTCACAACTCGTATCTCTCTATCTCTTTCATACACATGTTTTATGTCAACGATCCCCCTCACTCTACGTATATCCTACCGATAACGAGTAGACGGATAGGTGAGGAATGCGCAGTGCATATATAGTTAATATGTCAATGATAATAACATTAATAACGCATGCATATATTATATGTCGTTTAAAAATGTTTCGATTTATAACAACCAAAAATTAGTCGCGCGGAATATACAATATCGAGGGAAATAAGGACGAGAAAAGACTTGAAAGGAAGTAAAAAAGAAGGGGATGGGGTGTCATCGACATAATATGACTAAAACATTCATAAAAACCACGTTGTAACTATTCGACAAACTGAAACGATCGTGCAAGTACACCGTGCGGGAGGAGCCCACGGAAAAATGTGACCGTCTACGGCCGGTCATTGGCCGTTACGGCGACAAGGACGACAATAATAATAATAATAATGATAATAATAATAATAATTATTATTATTATTATTATCATCTATATAATCCCTAGAGGGACGGACAGCACGTATTATATAGTTGGACGGTAGTTGTCTATTATACAGGGTGTTTTTAGTCGATTGGGTGCAATAGGTAGTTCCTCCAAGCGTCACAATCGGGCCTCAGGCTACGTGCAAATAATATGTACATAGTGTATACATTATTATTAGGTACGATGTATAAGGACACGAAAGCAAAAAATAAACCGAATATATGTATATATAATATATATATATAATAAAACAATCAATAAGCGTCATTTTGTGTAATGGATACGAAAACGACCACACCCTTTAGGTATATCGGCCGGCGTGTTACTTACAGTTGGAAGCAATCAAAAAAAAAAAAAACTGTACACCTGTATAATATTATGTGCAAACACCGAAAATAGAACTCGATGACACCAGTCGCCACGTGAATAGCCAAATTGGTTCCCGTTCGAGTTTAGGTCTTAGGATCACACGTTTCTTAGGACTTTACGTGATATAGGCACAGAATATACAGAAGGGAATCTAGCAGACATATTGGATAATTTCTAAATTCTCTAAGTTCAACAGTGTATGAAATTCCCATTATTCTATGGAATTTGATCACACTGATAATGAAGTATGGTATTATGATATCAACATTGACATATAAAATGTCAGTGTGAGGCAGTTGACCGAAAGATGATAAGGAATCAAAGAGTGATAAAGATTCGAGTTCGAAGAAGTACTGTCAACCATTGCCAACAAAAGTCCTATTCGTGTTAGCATATAATATAATATATATATATTTTTTTTTTTAATGGATGCCCCTCATTTTAACGGTAAATATTTTTAGTATTATAGTATTTTTAGTATACAACTTTATGTATACTGTTATCAAAGTTATTATTTAATAAATCAATATTGACAATAAAATAAAGTACGAACTACAATGTCGTATGATTTCTGTTTTCTGCTGATTCGTGCTTTTGCTTTATGTTCACCGTTCACAATTATGTGAAATTTTGGTCATGGCATACAGTAATATTTTATTAATTATTTTCAATTCTGTGATATAGTGTTACCTATCAAACAAATAAAAACTATTTTCATATCATTTTTAAATATTTCTTAGTTGGCAACAGATTCGACGCGACCATTTTTCAGCCGATGCGCTTATCATCTTTCGGTCAACTGCCCCCTGCCCAGTGAGTTTTCAAATAATGATAATAATTTCTAGCTATGTTTACATTAGAAATGCTGATATTCATAGACATTTTATGAAAACTTTTATTGAAAACTCACTATATTTATGAGAAAGTGTGACCAACAATTTTTAAAAACAAGGAAATAGGTATTATATTTCTGGTACCCGTGATGAATTTATAGTATGGCCGACCTTTTTTCGGGCGGCCATAAGAACCCATGTAATTTTTATCAAGATTTCCTTCTGTATATTCTGTGATATAGGTATATAGTGTACACGAACTTCACATATTAACCGTCAACCTAAAAGTAGGGTAGGCAGTCCAGTGGTGTTTTTTCTCGGTGTGCAACTTGTGTGTTAACGCCTTACAAAATCTACTTGTACAATGATTATTTTAACCATAATAAACGTGCATTTAAAAAATAAAAAAACAATATACGATTGTTTACATAATATATAAATAATATCAAATATATAACGATTGTCATAAATCCATTTATTATTAGTAGGTATATTATGGAACGCAAATAAATATACTGAACTAACAAAACAAATACAGCCGGTTTTTGCCTCAAAATTCGACCGCGACGTGTTTATCGTGTCGTAGGACGTTAAATATTTTGTCAACGGCTTCACGATACCTTCATACCTTTATAATCGTATATGATCGTATTTCTATCGGGCGACTTCGGTACAGTGCCAATACCTAACAAAGGCGTTAATTTTTGAAACAACGACTTGCCGGATACGACCACGGACTAAGATATACTGTCTTACTGATATCGACATGGTAAGGGGGTAGTAGAGGAACATCCCTCAAATGTTTCGACACCTTCACCTACCCAGCTATCAGCGGTCCAACTAGGGGTAAAAGCGCTCCAAGTAAATAATAATGTTACTAATATTTATTTTGAATAATTGACGTCAAAAACAAATATTATGAGTCTTGAGTTATGACTTATAAGGTTATATATTATATTAATTTAGGTAAAAGATCTTGCTCCAATACACCTGAAGCTGCACTTGTAAATTTGAAATCAAATGGCGATTTGACTTATTCAAATGATTTTATTTTTGGATTATTATTGACTTCTGTAGAAAAGTAATTTTCTAAATATTGTAAAGACAATGTTTTCTTGTTAACAATCGATGATTTTTTTAATAACAATAGGTCCATTCAATTTCCGTGTATGGAACACAAAATAGATATATTAACACAAATAATATCCAACTTTGTAACCATACAGTGTTCATTAATTGCAAATAAAAACACAACCGAGATGAAGGGCCAAAAAAAAAAAAAATTAGCAAAATTTGTCAATACGTAAGCGTACATACGAATTAAAAACAATGAAGATTTAAGATTTAAAATGATCGAACTGTATTTTTTAATTTTTAGTCCGTTTAAATATTGATAATGACATTATCTGTGTTATTATTTGTATTTTGTATTTTCACATAGATGGCACTATAAACCATACTTGTACCGCTCGAAACAATATTGAGGTGCACCGATAATGTGCCCGATTCCAGTCGTTACCTACTTATCTTAGTCCTACGACTATGCCGAGCAGGGTCGGACTGGCCCGGACCGCCAGTCCGCGATCGCGGACTGGGCCCTCGGCTAATTTTGGTCCCCTGAGCCCCCTTGCTCATATTTGAATAACAATATTTATTAATAAATCTACGGACCCGATATTTATTTACTAAATAGATATGTATTATTTCTTATTTTGCAATCATATTAAAAATTCTATACGATTGATCTGTTTTTGAAATCTGTTGTTGGCGTACCTATTTACATATTTTATTTAAAATGTACGTAAGTATATAGCTATATATATATATATCACTAATCTTCCGCTATAATACTGGGATTAAGTTATGATTTTTAGTTTTATTGTTACATTGTATACCTACTATTGACGAA
>JAIPRL010010047.1:0-16329 GCA_025469235.1 Pemphigus obesinymphae
AATATAATAATTAAAAAAATTGTAATACTCTGATAAAAATAAAATAAAATCTATATTATACTAGTATGTATTGTTATTTTTTATAATATATATTTTATTTTATAAAAATTGTTTATTCGCTGTTTTGACGTCGTTATTTTTGTATTCGCTGTTTTTGTTACGCTATTTTGTCGTGATACCCAATGGAAGTATAATCAATATAACAAACAGTTAATTTGGTGTATGGTTGAAAATGAAAATAAAATCAAATTAAAAATTGTATGATGTCAAATCTTTTCCTGCAAAACAGGGTGTTCTTTTTTGTATTAAAATATACCCACCCATGTCACTTAATTAACAATAACATTTACACTATTAACAAAGAAAATAATTTAATCTAAACAATGCTTTAAGCTAAAGTATCAATTAAATTTCTAAAACGTGCTATTTCCGTGGCATCAGTACAACAACAGCCTCCAAATATTTTCAATCCTTTTTTGCTCCATAGGTTTAGATCATCAATTGAAATTTTGTATATTTGAGTATTATCCCAACTAAAATATATTCAAAAAACGATTAACAAAAATTAAAGCACTAAAATATTTATTATTACCATTTATGAACAGCATCCCATACGCCACCTCCATTTGGGTAAAATATAAAATTAACATTTTCTGTTTTTACAGACATCAAAAGCGGTGTTATATATTTTGGATGCATACAGTTTATGCCAATGGCAATTAGTTGTTTTTTATAATCACACGACCAGAATTTTTTAACAGCACTTTCAAATGTTTCTCCGTGACTTAAATTATTTTCATCCTATAATAAATACAATTATAGTTAAAATTGAAATATTATGTTTTCATGATATTTTTTAATTATGCATTCTATATAACTACTTAGAAGAGCTTAATTATTTTATATTTTATATAATTATACTAACACCTGATATTATTAAAAAGTACTGTAGTATAAACAAAGGATAACAATCTTCATTCTGCAATTTTTAATGTTAAAAAATTGCACTCATTAATGATGACTATAATCTTTTTTAAATTAGGTTTATATACAAAATGTTTTTTTTTATTATGAATTTATTCATATAATTTCATATAAAAAAATCAAATAAATTTATTTAAATAAATTAATGTATTACTAAAAAGCTGATATGATTGAATTTGTATATTTTTTTCGTTTTATAGTAAAATTGCAGAGTAGGAAGAAACAGACATTTTTTTTTTATAGGCTTAACATACATATAATATACATAACTTCATGGTAAAAAAAAATTTAATGATGATTATATGGAAATAATAGGTGATATTTTTTTTCCTACACAAAATATTACGACAATCAGGCATTATGCAAACCGCTACAGTTAAAACTATATCGGGAATCACATTACAATTAAAGAAAAATAATATATATATATATATATATAGATATTATTTTTCTTCTAAGTTTTTAAATGTATTTTTATTATTATACAATAATAAAAATACATTAAAAAACATAGACAATTTAATACAACATGAAAACGGTTGATAGAAATCGCTCATTTAATAATTATGAATATGTATAGTATATCCTATTAGTTATTATGAAAGAAAAATATTACGAAATACCATTATACGAACACAAATTTAGAATATTACAAATACCAGATAACTTTTACAAAAATAAAATAATTGCCTTATCGAATATATTTTTCCATAATTCTATATGTTTATTTTTCTTTCTCTCACATTCTATATAATAAATTTTATATAAATTTTTTTTATATATTATATATTTTATATGCTATATTTATGTACTTATGAAGCCAACCATGGTTTATATTAATTTTTGGAAATTATTTCAAAATTATTTTATTTAATTATCATTATTACCTATATACATTTTAGAATTTTTTTTTTAAGAAAATGGGACTGTTTAGTTTATATAATACATCATTTTTATTTTATCTTATAAAAATGTTTTAATTCAAACAACAATGCAAATGCATATTTTAAACCATTAACAATATCTGTTAAGTTTACATATTTAAAATTGTAAATGACCCATATTATTCAAAATATGAGGTCATATTTTATTTAAACTCTGAGGACTGTAGTAGTTGTGTCGGAAATGTATATCTTATGGGTATATATGTAAATGAATGAGTTGTATTATAAATTGTCTATGTTGCATTTTTTCTAATTATTATTGTTAATGAAAATATGATATGATAATGAAATATTATTATAAATTTCCCAAAGAGGTACTCGCAAGAAACCTCAGAAAAAGCGAGTAATTAACTAACTAGAGTGCCAATTTTTAAAACTTACAATGATTGCGGGCCAGATATAAAGTTGACTTTTTATTACTATGTGAAATAAATTCACTAATATATTTTATGCATGTGATAAGAAATAATATCTAAATTTAATATAATATGTATAATTATTGATATATTATTTTTCAAGATACAATAATTTATCTGTCTATTTTTACTATACTTGAAGTAAATTGTTGCAAATTTTTTGACAAAAATGTCGAAAGATAGTCCTCGGGCCGGATAAAAAGTGACGGCGGGCTGGATGTGGCCCGCGGGCCGCCAGTTGTCCATCCTTGACGTATACAACAGTATTCATTTAGGTAATAAGTATGCGCATTAATTTATTATAACAGTTTATTTCGGCTCTCGTCTGTATAGTATACATATTTAATACTTATACAATTTATATATTTTTAATACTTATCTATTTTTTTTTTAATATATTTTATGTATGTAATACATATATATATATATGTATGTATAAACATGGTGTTTTCAATAGTTCTAATATATCAATATTTTATTTTGTGTGTATTTTGATATTTTAACATTTTTAGAGCATATATTAAGGTTTTTAGTGCATTAAAAACCACCATTTAGTCATTATATAGATTTTATAAAATATTAATATCCATCAATTTGTTAAAAATTTGCCATACTCATTCAATAAGTAGGTATGTTTTTATAACCTGTGCGGTTTATTTTGACACTGGCTTAGGTCACAAGCTAGAGGTAAGGAAACTTGTGCATATGAGAATATAAGTTTGAAACTATGGAGGAATCGGTCGGCCGATAATAAAAATATAAAATAACAGCTGAATGTGGGCGAAGGGACTTGAATATACATCTACTACAAGTATATTGTGGAACCTCTAAAATGAACAAAACATAACAGTTGCCCATGTTTAAGATGAACCGGACTGGTTTAACATACTAATAGCATTAATAAAAAAAATAACAATTACTTTACACGAGAATGATAAACATGCTTTTTGATCTGGAAATTCAGTCAGTATGTTTAACAAAATGTTGGCCTCGCCAACCGAGGGAATGGTTTCAAAAAGTACAACATCGACACCAGCTTCAACCAATGCTTGGATTCGAGGTTTATGCCAATCATATAATTCTTTTAAATTTATGTTGTCTATGTAATTTCCAGTGTATTCGGAACCATCACATAATGAAGCACCATATGGACCGACAGATCCCATTATTTGAATATTCTGTTCTGTAAAATAATTTATCAATAATTATTTTAGATAATTGTCATGTGATTTTATTTACTACATATTTAAATGTTGGTATTCACCAGAATTTTCTTCTTCTATTGCTTGTCGACATACCTCAACAGATTTTTTAATCAATTCAAAACTTTGTTCATAATTTAAGTTCAAATATTTTTTAAAACCTTCAATGCTTGCTTGGTATGTGTTGGTAGTTATAAATTCTGCTCCAGCTATATTTTGAATACACAAAAATATTATAACCGAACAACTTAATTGTTACTATTAAGACTCACATTTGAATGAAATTACATTATTAGTACCCCAATAAATTATTTCTATATACATAAGACTCATAAGAGACCCTTAACAGTAATATTTATTATATTAAGTAACATAATGGTGAGTTTTTCAATATTATAAAATCAATTAAAGGAGCGGATATCTATTATGATTACTATTACAATTTGTATTATCATATAAAAGTAAATATACATAATTTCATATATATATAGGATTTTTTTGTTTGGTTAAATGTATTAACTTTTTGTAAGAGTAAAAAAGGTTAAATTTACATAAATATGTAATACTAATATTTTATATTCTGAGTGGTTGAAATAAGTACCCATTATTCATCTGTGCGGTTATTGAGTATCAAAGAGCTCTCGGTTTTGGGGTGATGTTTACAATAGCCAGTCATAACTATATGATCAAATACACAAAAATATAGGAGGGGGAATTATGTCATATTACGGCCGCTGGAGCGAAACAAATAATCACCCGGCGTGCATGTGGACTGCGGAACGATACAAAATGAGTTGCGTGTATTTGTTGGGTGTTTATGACACCTGCATATTTTTATATTTCTTTAATTTATTCTTTTATTATTGGTGTAGGTAAGTATAGTATATTATATAGTAGATAAAAATTCAGTATCATATTAACAGAATATTTAAATAAAACAATTTGGACGATCTGTTTAGTGAAACGAAAGATAGACGCTTAAATTTTGAGTACAAAAGTGTACGTTTAATTATTTTGTAATTTTTGTTTTTTGTAGAACATATTAATATTTTTGTTTTTCTTTATAATATTATTGGTATATAATTATTATTGTATTCTTTGCTTTTCAAAAATGAATTATTTTTAATCGCCCTCTTACTTTCAAAGCCTATTAGCCATTGCTAGGCAGAAAGTGGGAACTAATGCTTTTACACTGATGTTTATTTTATTTCCTTTTAACAAATTTTCGACCAGAATTCTGATTCCTATTTAGAGAAGTCATTTTTCAATTTTATAACATAATACCTAAATATGTAAAATAGTTTTAAAATAAAATCTGATTCGAAATTAAGTAAATTAATATTTAGTTTTTATTTAATTTTTCTGAGATTCATTTATACCTACTGTAATTAACCAATACCTACCTTACTAAAACCAAAGAACTTTTTAACCATTACATTCAGTTTTTCCTAAATTAAGTACCTACCTACCTAATTTAATTGATGAGTAAAAAAGATTAAGTAGGCATATATTTTAAGAGTCCTGTAATAGTTAATTATTATTAAATAAATAATAATTACCTTTAATGTAGTCTCTATGGCTTTTAACAATAGCGTCTCTATTGTTAAATAGTAAATTTGAACCCCAAAGTGGATGTTTCATAATGTTGTCAATGTCTACATATGGTGTGATGCCACTGATAAAACTGCCATCCAAAAGGTACATTTTTTTTTTTAGAATAGTCGAATCCATGTTGATACTTGTGTAAACTGTATAGAAAAAAAATCAATGTTTTTGTTATAAGTGATGTAGGTACCTACTTGTGAATAACGTTAGTGCATATTGAAAATATCAACGATGTCGTTGAACGACCCTGAGGTCAGTATGTAAAAGGTCTATGAGTAGAACGCATAATTTAAATACTAATATGACGAATTGTTTTAAAAACGAATTTATCATCACTGTTAAATATATTAATTATTTATAAATTAGAGTTCAAAATCCATTAGATGAATTACCTACTATATTTGCCTCTTGCGTACTGGTCTCAAATGATTTAACGATTAGTATAAATTATAATAATATTTACAGTCTTCTGCCGCATGAAACGTCTTCGAATTGTTGAATATTAATTTAGATTTCAGGAACGTTTAAAACTTTAAACGCAAATAAACTAATTTAATAATTCACTGATAACCGCAATGATAACGCGTAACAATATTTGTCACTCGGAGACACACCGCACGTCCTAATAACAATGATAATTGATTTATTTTTGCAAACTTGGCACTTGGAATTTGTTGTCAAGTACATAGTAATTAATAGTCATTTAACGTTATCATAGACATACGTTTAATAAAAATTATATCGGATTAGTGAAGTTAAATTAGCCCAAGGTTTTCATTTAAAAGATAATATTGGTGTTTTAATAATACTCTAGGTAGGTACCTACTTACCTATGTTGACAGAAAATAAACTCGTGAAGTTTAAAGTTAAGATAGAAAAATATCAACTTCGCTAGGTTGAAAAATATATTTTTAATTTGCCATTAGATTTATACATATTTTATAAAAGAATATTGTGATATAGGTAGGTAGGTAGGTAGGTACCTATTTAAAATTTAAAACTTTTCGACATTTTTATTATCTATTAGGTACGTGCTATTATAGTAGGTACATTTCCAATCCGCCGTTCTTAAATTTGAATGATTTGAAATACATATTTATCAGATTAAAAAAAATCAAAACTTGAAAATGTTCATAAAAATATATTCTTAAAGAATTTTTAATTCATGATAATAAAAAAAAAAATCACCCTGTATTAACCTACCTACTTACCTGTAGTCGTTATAGACACTAAAACGATAGATTTAGGTACTAAATAGTAGGTACTAAATAGCCGATAGGTATAGGTGGTAGGTACCTACTCGTGTAAAAGGAAGTGTAGGAATCTATTATACTATTGTATAGCATTTAGGATCAGTCGTTTCGGATATTTCAATAATAAAATTATTATAATTATTAATTGTATATGAACTTAATTCTAAGTCACAGTTACATACTCGTAATTTATAGTAAAATACAAAAGTAATAACAATAGATGGAAACTTCTGATTATGAGCTTACGAATTGTGATACCTACTTATTATTTAGCGACATGCCTAGATACCTATTTTGTATATAAAATGTACTAGTATAGGTACCTACTAGCATCTCTTATCCACGGAGGGTTTAATTTAGAGTAATGTTCTTTTAAAAACATAAAAAGGCTTAAAATATACGTTTTATATCTACGCGTTTTAAACTCGAATTCGTTCGAGATGAAATTGATTCGCATTCTCAATCAAATAAAAAAAAAAGACCACGTTTAAACAAAAATCAAACATTTTAAACAGATAATCATGGTTATTAACTTACCTAACTATATAAGTAAATAGGTATTATTTTTCTTGAATATTTCAAATAGATACATATAGGTACGTATTGCGATATTTAATAAATTGTAAAATCATTTCTATAACAATATAGCACCAATTAATACCTATATATACCTACCTATACTACATTAGTATCCTCATTCCGTGTCGTATTTAGAATTATCGTTAGGGGTATGGGTGGAGGGTATTATTTTAAAGGCACTAACAATTTTTTCAAACTTCAATCACAAAATTAAATATATCGTATATATTAACTTATAACAATATAACTACTAACTAGTATAGACATTTAAATCCATTTTAAAATTTAATATTATTTATTTCTAATGTAGGTAGGTACCTATAGGTATTTGTATTTTTATATATATATATATATATATATATGAAAAAAAGGAAAGATAAAAATATTGTTATTAGTTGATTTGAATATTTACTAGGACTATATAGGCCTCTTCAACAATATTTAATCAAGACCTTTATTTATAGGTATTTAACTAAGAAAATTTCTTATTTAGCGTGCATATTTATAAATAGGTAAATACTTCAGAGGACGTCACACATCCGATTTTTAAGAGGTTTTGTACAGGCAATTTTAAGAATATTTTTAGAAAAATGAAAATCTCACTATTGAAAAATAATTAAATACATTTCACAGGTAATTAAAAATAGTCCTATACAAGTAACATATTTTTATTGTGAAGTATTAATAAATAATTATTATTAAAAAGTAGGTAAAACGTGTTTCGGAAGATATAGGTAGGTACCTATTAGATATTATAAAAATATAATGTATAATGTATAATATATAATATTATTAGGTAGATACCTACTGTAGTCGGTAACATATAATATTATGGTCATTATTAAGAGGACGCCACACCGACAACTTTTCAATGAGAAACTTGCATTAGCATTTTTCATTTTCAACTTACAAAGATATTAGAAAATAATACAAAATAAAAAACAAATTATAACTAACAATATTATTTAGTGACTGATGGAGCAGATTTTTGATATATGCATTTTTACACGTTTTATGACCTGTTAAAATAGGCATAGGTTTTTAATTTTTTTTTACAGTTTATAAAATGTGTAAAAATGCACATATCAAAAATCGGCTCCATCAGTCATTAGATATTTTTATTCTTTATAATTCATTTTTCATTTCGTCTTTCTACAATATTCTCAAGTTGATCAAAATGAAAATTGAGTAAACATGTTTTTTAATAAATATCATGATTAAAC
The DNA here is from genome assembly GCA_025469235.1 of Pemphigus obesinymphae. Classification (NCBI taxonomy): domain Eukaryota; kingdom Metazoa; phylum Arthropoda; class Insecta; order Hemiptera; family Aphididae; genus Pemphigus; species Pemphigus obesinymphae. Next base: position 8,207 of record JAIPRL010010047.1, read on the forward strand.
GACAATTAAAAATGGTACTGTCACAGGTCTATTTTAAAATTACTTTTTAAAAATATATTAAAATATTTTTAATTTATTTGATTTTAATTTTTCTTAAAATTCAATAAAAAATTGCCAATACACAACCCCTTACAAATCGGGCGTGTGGCGTCTTCTTAATGGACAGTAACGGTGTCGGACTGGTCGCGAAAATCCCAGTCCGGAATTTTCCAAAGAGTCCCAATCAAAATTGAACGGACTTCAAGACATTAAAGGGGCAGCGCCGCTTGGTGGTTTATTAGTAGGTATTTCGCCTGTCTCAATCAGATTTTTTTGTAAATACTTTTTAATTTCCCCCCGTTAGTATCCGCCACCTAATCATCGGTTCCTTACCGATACCTATTTTTCTTTTTCAACAGACCTTACTGTTGCGGCTTGAAATGTTAATCCACCGAAAAGCAGTAGAAAACCTAACTAGTAAGGTTTTCATTGCTGGCCCATGACGTTGCATGGCATGGCGAGGAAAGTACGCGTGGTTATCGTACCTATAGTGATAAGGGCACTAACTTTGACGGAGCATAGAAGGAGCCAAGTATCTGCATTATTGTGCCAAATCGAAGCATGTGTCCATTCGAGACTTATGACTCCACTTATAGTAGTGATCTGTCGGATGAGTAGGTATAGGAGCACTTACACTCGCTTACTTCTTGGTCGGTAGCTCAATGTTTACACCTCCAAAGGCAAATTTTATTGAAAAATCTCCAAATCTACTACGCCGTTGGAAGTACCTACAGGGTCGGACTGGGCCCTCGGCTAATTTTGGCCCCCTTGCTCATATTTGAATAGGTAATATTATTTATTAATAAATCCACGGACCCGATATTTATTTACTAAATAGACGATTAATATTTCCTATTCTGAAACTATAGTGAAAAATTCTAAACGATTGATCTGTTTTTGAAATCTGTATTATACATAGGAACCTATTTAGGTGGGTACATATTTTATTTAAAATGTACCTACCTATATGTATCACTAATCTTCCGTTATAATACTGTGATTAAGTTATGATTTTTAGTTTTATTGTTACATTGTATACTATTGACAAAATTAAAAACATTCCAGATTTTACAATTTACCACCACTAGAAGATCTTCCAAATTTGACTAATTTTAAAATTGGTTTTTCGATCGTTGAGCGTAATTTTGGAGGTAAACCATAAAATTATAAAATTAACAACTTTGTTTTACAACCATAGTTAAAATGTCTGAAGAGTTGATCTGTTTTTGTAAAGGTCTGTAAAATAGTATTTAAATTTTCTTGTAAAGTATGTATTAAGTTTTTGGATAAATTATTTATCAGAATTTCTTTCATAATACTCAGATAAATTTAATATTTATTTTAAAAACGCTCAGGCTCAATGTACAATATACATGTTGGTATCTATTATATATTTCTCTATCACCAAAAATGTATAATATTGCAAATTTTACAGTTTTTCCTCTTTTCACAAGGCATAGATTAATTTATTATACAATAGGTACATATTATATACAATTTTGTTTCTTCTTATGGTTAAAGAATTTTTTTTTTTCAAATACTTGATTAAAAATTTTGTTAGGAACTAAAAATTGATTTTTCATTATTTTTTATATATCTAAGTCCTATATACATTTAAAATCAAGTTTGAAAAGAATTAATCGATGCTGTTTTATTAGAATAATTCACAATAATATTATCTATAACAATTAACTTTTCCCCATGATCTTCCAATTAACTGTATCCATTTCCAAATTTTTTATCGATTTTTGGGCTCAATTTTCGAGTTTAAGACCTAAAAATTTCTACAAAACTTATTAAACACACCTACCGTCTCTATATCACGGTAATAATAAAATAATAAACGATCTATAATTTTCTAGGATTATTTAAATTTTATATAACTTTTTTCAAAATATTATGTATTAAGACTGGAGGATGCCTCACATATTTTCTCAATCTGTAATGTCGTAATTAAGAAACCAAATTTGTACACAATATTTACAAGTTCTATCTTTATATATATGTTTTTTTTTAATACAAATCCATAAAAAACAGTACGAGTTGTCATGGAATAAAATATAATTAATCAATTATTATTATTTTTCAGATAATTCCGATTTCAACTTTATCCGTTTAAGGTTTATTGATTCAAGATTTAAAAATTCCAAGTAAAATTAATTGAAAAATAAAATTTAGATTCAACAATTGTAAACCTATGTACCGATGTTTAAAATAAAATTGTTTTGCATGTTTATAATTCAAAAAATGTATGGCACTCTGGAATTCATTCTCGTTCATTTATATAATAAAACTTAAAATAAAATAATTCCAAGTTGATTTGAAAGGAATTTGTTCTAGGAATACGTTCTTTCTAAAATGCACTGAACTTATATCATTCAGATAACGCAAATTTGATGCGCGAGGCAAAATTTCATATGATTCGACCAGTGTAAATGTGCAGTACAGCGTTTCTTCGCGTAATTCGCGACTCGGCACGAGGTAGCCTTGTGGCGAGCGAAAGCTGATGACTCGCACTGTTTCAAATGCGGATTATGTAATTAGTTGTGAATCAGCTGTCAGCTGTCTGGTGAGGCAGCCTCGTGCATCTTGCCTTGAGCATCAGATTCACCTCGGGTAAACGCGACTTTATATTTTAAAGCTATGGCCTATGAAAATCTTTATTGCATTTTATATTCTAAAAAATCGAAATAGTATTAGAAACGAATTTTAAAAAAAAATTTATAGGTAAAATCAAAATTTCTCAGATAATCAAAATCTAATCATAGGATAGCAGAAAATAACTTAATTATAATATTTTTAGTTAGGTAGGTACTTACCTAAATAAACATATTTTAAAACGATTTAACAATCGTTAAATAAATAATTATTAAATAAAAAAATAAAAATTTATAAAACAATCGAATTTTATTATTTATTCAACCGAATAATTTTGCGGGCCAACCAAATCAATAAATTTGGTATTTAATCCGTATCTCCTGAAAAGTTGATCGGATCACAAATGCTACTAGTAATAGGTATATTTTTCTATAGATCATATCTTGCTGAATAAATGTGTCAAGAGTTTGGTTTTTGTTCAATTAAAATTTTAAATTGCAGTTAACTAATTACTAATTACTAATTAAATTAATTAATTAAATTATAACTAATTAAATACTAATTACTAATATATAGGTACCTACTGATCTTCATCATCTATGGCTATCGTTCGAAATCATTCAGTATTTATATGTCCGAATGATTTCTGCTAAACACTATTTTTAAAGTTATTTATTTGATTAGAAACCGAGGGAATTTGGAAGATATAGATAGGTAGAGTTATAATATAAATAATTGGTATATATTTAAGTTTTAAATTTAAAAAATTTTAAAATTCGACATATTATTGTGATTTGAAATTTTGATATTTTATAAAAATCAAATCTATAGGTAGGCACCAATAAACCGAGTAAATGATCTTTTAATAATGTGATTACACAATATTATTAACAATCCAGATAACGTATACATATTAAACAAAATATAAAGGTATTAATTTGTTCTGTCAATAAACCTATAAGGTTAAACCTATAAAGTTATATAATATGTATACAACTATACATACATATTACCAATTATAGTAAAATAAAAATAAAAATTTAACTGTATATTTTTTAAATATTTTATTATGACTTTAAGTATTTATTCAACTTGTATTATAATTTGCTTAGGCATATAATTAATTAAATGTCTAACTTAAAAATGATTTACTCATATATTATATGTATAATTATGAAATCGATTGTAAAATTATGTACGAGTACATGTGTGCTGTATAATGTAATCTAAAAATATAATATTATAGTATGCACTGAGGCACTCGTGTAAATATGATATCATTACGACTATACTTAAAAAATAATATATGAAAACCACCTTGACATTGTCGACAAATAAAATTGTGTATAATCGTTTGTATATCATATGTATATTTTATTTTAATTTCATTGCATATCATATTATACACATTGTATAGAACATAATTCTTATAACATGCTGATATCCATTAATTTGTTCATTTATTTTTATATTTTTGGAATGCAATTTGAAATAATTAAATAATAATATAATATTTTTTTCGAAAAGATGCATATTTTTTTTATCTTTTTATTATTGATTACCTATATATTTTAAGTAGAATCCTATATTTTTAACTTTATGTATAAAATTCAAATATTGAACAAACAGTTTATTATTTTAACATTTAAAGTTAACCAAAAATGTTATGTCTCATTCCTAAACTTTTAACTTATTTTTTAAAATACTATGTTATGTTTCTCCGTGACTTAAATTATTTCCATTCTATAAAAAAAATATATATACCTAGGTAAAATTATAAATGTTATGTTTTCAAGGTATTCTTGAATTATGCATTGTATATAAATACTTAGAAGAGCTTAATTATTTTATATTTCATATAACTATATACACCTGATATTATTAAAAAGTAAATGTGTAGAATAAACAAAGGATAACAATCTTCATTCTGCAATTTTTACTGTTAACGGAAAAAAATTGCACTCATTAACATTCGCTCTTTAATGATGACTATAATTTTTTTAAAATTAGGTTTATATGCAAAATGTTTTTTTTTATTATGAATGTTGTAAATAAACAAATGTATTACTAAAAGGCTGATATGATTGAATTTGCATATTTTTTTCGTTTAATAGTAAAAATTGCAAAGTAGGGAGAAACAAAAATTTATTTTATGACTTCTATAAAACAAATGTAAACATTTTAAATTTTTTATTTAAAAAGCACATTTTTGTTATAGTATATAATATATAATTTTCAAAATATTTCGGCTTTTTTTTTTTTGTCATGACATTTTAACTAATGCGATAATTTTATCTTTATCGATAAAATGTATTATAAATATTATCGATCGTTTTCTGTGGTATATTTCTAGTTTACGTAATAAGTATGTGAATTAATTTATTATGACAGTTAATTTCAGCCGTTGTCTGTATAGTATACATATTTAATACATATATAATTTATATATTTTTAATACCTACCTGTTTTTTTTTTTTTTATATGTTTTATGTATGTATGTATGTATGTATGTATAGATATGATGTTTTCAATAGTTTTAATACATGCATATTTTATTTTATGTATATTTTGATGTTTTAACATTTTTAGAGCATATATTAAGGTTTTTAGTGCATTAAAAACCGCCATTTAGTCATTATATAGATTTTATAAAATATTAATATTCCATCAATTTGTTAAAAATTCGCCATACTCATTCAATAGGTAGGTATATTTTTATAACCTGTGCGACACACTTTTATGACACTGGCTAGAGGTCAGGAAACTCGTGCATATAAGAATATACCTAAGTTTGAAACTATGGAGGTTTCGGTCGGCCGATAAGAAAAATAGAAAAACATAAAATAACAGCTGAATGTGGGCGAAGGGGCTTGAATATACATATAGGTACTACAAGTATATTGTGGAATCTCTGAAATTCAGAAAACGCAACAGTCGCCCTTGTTTGAACCGGACTGATATACTAATAGCATTAATAAAAAAAGAACTATTACTTTACACGAGAATGATAAACATGCTTGATGATGTGGAAATTCAGTCAGTATGTTTAACAAAATGTCGGCCTCGCCAACCAAGGGAATGGTTTCAAAAAGTACTACATCGATAGTACACTATCGCCTCAACCATATGCTTGGATTCGAGGTTTATGCCAATCATATAATTCTTTTAAATTTATGTTATAAATGTAATTTCCACTGTATATTCGGAACCATCACATAATGAAGCAACATATGGATTGATAGATCCCATTATTTGGATATTCTGTTCTGTAAAATAATTTATCAATAATTATTTTAGATAGGTAGAGTTGTCATGTGATTTTATTTACTAAATATTAAAACGTTGGTATTCACCAGAATTTTCTTCTTCTGTTACTCGTCGACATAACTTAACACATTTTTTAATCAATTCAAAACTTTGTTTATAATTTAAGTTTAAATATTTTTTAAAACCTTCAATGCTTACTTGGTATGTGTTGGTGGTTAAAAATTCGGCTCTAGCTATATTTTGAACACACAAAACTATTATAACGCATAATTTAAATAATAATATGACAAATTATTTTGAAAACAAATTTATCATTACTATTAAATATATATTTATTTTTGATAAATTAGAGTTCAAAATCCATTAGATGAATTGCATACTATATTTTATAGATAAAGTTATATCATAAATAATACATGTATATTAAAATTTTACATTCGACATATTATTGTGATTTGATATTTCGATATTTTATATCAATCAAATATTTAAGTTAGCATCAACAAATTGAGTAAATGATGATCTTTTAACAATGTGATTACACAATATTATTAACAATTAAAAATACCATACGGAAGATAACGTATACATATTAAACAAAATATAAATTGTCAATGACCCTATAAGATTAAACATACAAGGGTTATGCGTATAGTTACGTATAGTTACACCTATATACATATTATATATTATCAATTATATTCAAATAAAAATAAAAATTCAACTGTATAATTTTTAGATATTTTATTATGACCTATTATATCTTAAGTACCTATTTATTCTATTTGTATTATAAATTCTTATGTAATTAATTATTATAATGTTCAACTTAAAAATGATCTATACTATATGAATAATTATGGAATCGATATCTCCGATTATAAAATAAGTACGAGTAGGTACATGTGTGCTGTATAACTATACGTAATGTAAAAGTATAATATTATAATATGCACTCAGGCATTCGTGTCAATATACCTAATCTTATTACGACTACACTTAAAAAATAATATACGTAAACCACTTTGAAATTGTTAACACATACAATTTTGGTTTTTTCACCATTGATTTTCAATCCTATCTTTCCAGCTGATTACTGTAGCGTTCGGATCGCTCTTTTCGTATACTCCAGAGAGTCCCTTAGACTATTTAAGTCGTCTGCAAAATTAAGTATCTGTATGTGATATTTTCCGATCAGTAGTTTTCATGTCTGTATTTCGTTCATAGCTTTTTCCAGAGTTATGTTGAATAGAGTTGGGGATAGTGCATTTTCCAGCTTTAAGCCAGTTAAAACGCTTCAGATATGATATGTTCGACCTTCATTTGGTACTGTGTAGGTATATTCCATGCACTATTTAGTTAGCGTTACTAATTTCTTTGGAATCCTGAACTCTACCATTATATTATTATAAAGGTTTTTGTTGATGTGTGTTATCATAGGCCTTTTTAAAATCGAATTGTCAGATGTTTTAGCGATATTCATACTATTTTTCTATAAGTTGGCCTACGATTGAGAGCTGTTTTATTGTCAACATCCCTTCTTGGAACCCGCACTGGTACTCACCCAGATTTTTCTCTACGTATGGTGTTCAACAACTAGCTCAACAATATTTTCATGAATACATTGTAAGCTGAGTTCAAGAGTGTTATTCCTCTATAGTTTTAACAACTTAACTTATCACATTTTTTATGTACAAATATGATTATCAGGGTTGGACTGGGCCCTTGGCTAATTTTGGTCCCCTTGCTTATATTTGAATAATATTATTTAATAATAAATCTACGGACCCGATATTTATTTAATAAATAGACGATTAATATTTCCTATTTTGCAACTATAGTAAAAAATTCTAAACGATTAATCTGTTTTTGAAATCTGTAGTATAGGTAGGAACCTATTTACATATTTTATTTAAAATGTACCTACTTATATGTATCACTAATCTTCCGATATAATACTGCGATTAAGTTATGATTTTTAGTTTTATTGTTCCATTGTATACTATTTACAAAATTAAAAACATTCCAGATTTTACAATTTACCACCACTAGAAGATCTTCCAAATTTTACTAATTTTAAAATTGGTTTTTCGATCGTTAAGCGTAATTTTGGAGGGTAAACCTTATAAAATTATAAAATTAACAACTTTGTTTTACAACTATAGTCAAAATGTCTGAAGGGTTGATCTGTTTTTGTAAAGGTCTGTAAAATAGTATAT
>JAIPRL010010048.1:0-16328 GCA_025469235.1 Pemphigus obesinymphae
AATTTTGTGAAATTTTTTTTATTTTTTTTTGGGGGGGGATCTGCATCATAGTAAGTCATTAAGGATGCTCAACCAAAATGTAACTCATTGAACAGAGGTCACAACATAATATAAACAATATATATACAATAATTCCGGAGTTATAAGAAAATATACAAAATAAAATAGAAATCTACCTTCTATTATCCATCAGTTATCTCTCGAGCTTTCTACGACTACAACTATGTGTCTAAGTGCACTATAACAACAAATCCATAAAAATATTGCTTTTTAGCTCTTAAATATATATAAGTTCAGAATAGTAAATCATTTTTTTAAAATATTTATCAATGGTATTCCAACGTCATAAGTTTGAACATGTTCAGTATTCGATTAGATAATTTTGAAAATTTTACATTTATACCTAGTTTAACCAAATACAACCTGGCCAAATCAAGATACCTGAATAGTTATTCTTTTGATATCACAGACTGAAACGTTAAACGTCAAAAAATATGGGTTAAATATTATAAGATCCATTCACTGTGGATGCCAACATCACTAAAGCTATATCATACAATTTAAACATATTTCATGCTCTATTTTTAATTAAATAACAATGTTTATTTTTAAATATAATCAATTATATTCTTCGTATGTATATTGGACCATTACTACTTACTTTCATTTTCCAAAACCTCGTATTCGTCTATTGTTTTATTAATTTAGAAACCATAACAAATTATTGAATTTATTTAAAGTTGAAAAATTAATTTAAAATTAAAACATTTTTATACTTTTATAAAAAAAAAAATAAATTCATAATATTAAAAATAACTAAATATTTATACATATTTTTATATACTATAAACATATATATACATAAGTAATGTTAATATATAATATAGAAAATATATGATAATGGTTTAATTTCAAAATATATTATTTAAATATTTTTTGAATAACAGCACACATGTTGTTTTTAAAATGTATATTTAATTTTATTAAAAAATATTGGTTTTCCTTTATAACAAGGAGTTTCATTTAGAAAAATTTGTTTTTAATCTTGTTTGAAATCTATTATTTTTACAAAATTAAATTTTCAATTATAATTTTTAAAATTTAAGCTATGTAGTAAATTTATTAATTTACTTTATTTTTTTATTTTGATTCAATTTTTATATATAAATTATCTGTGATCTGATTCATAAACCATTTGCATAGAACTAATTACTAATTTTACTAGGTATTTGGATAAATTTTATTATATAATAAATTGATTTTGACAAAATACTAATTTAGTATTCCGTAATAAAAAAATAAATAAACTCGTACAATACTATAATTTAAGCAAATTCAATAGGTTATTGTGATATTTTACATCAGTAATTTGAATTATCATAACTTATGAGCATTTTGTTGAACATTATTCTTTCAATATTTTGCATAATTTTTGATGATGAATGATATAAAACTGAGTATTATTGTGAAAATGAACGGTGTTCAATTTAAAACTCTTTAAGCATATTTTAGTCAAGGTAAATGTGTATTTTGAAAAATGATCGAGCATATTTTTCGAATATTTGTACCATTATTACTTACTTTTATGATTTTCAATCTCTATAAAATCAATTGAATTATTGAATTATAAACTTAAATTATTGAATAGGTAAAACTAAACATAAGAAATTTATTATAAATTTAAAATAAAAATGAATGTGTATTATAAAATATAACAATATTTATAAATATAAAGATTCTCAGCACGTATTTGTTTAATAGGTTTATTATATTTCCTTTTATTCGTAAATATATAATTTACTTTATACAAAAGATTGAGAATTTGATAAGTTTTATTTTAATCTAGTTTATGATACATTACATTTATAGAATTATGATTTACAATATTAAATCGTCGAATATAACCATATTAAGTGAAATTTATTTACTTTAATTTAAATTATAATTTTCATTCAGTTTTTTAGATATAAATTCTCCGAGGGTAGATTTAGTCACTGCTTGTATACTTGTAAAATATATAAATTGGTATGTACTTATATGGATTTTTCTAAATGAAATTAAGATGATGAAATTTTATTAGAAATGTGTTTTTGAAACTACTGAATTATGTTTGATTCTGTAACGGGGTGGTTAGCCTACGAGCAAACGATTCCGTACCAGGGGCGACCCGTCACTAATTAGTGTCAGGTTAGCAGTAACAACGCCGGCGGTGGTAATCACGGACCAGCAACAACAACAACCGCAAACCAGCGATGATGGCAACCGCATACTGAAGAGATACTTTTTGAAGAGAAATAAAAGAAAAAAAATGACACTTTATTATGAGATCACCCAACAATAAAGTGTTGTTTTTCGTGCCAATCATTTGGAGATATGCCAAATCAAAAAGCGAGAAACTCAGTGAAGATCGTACACTCAAAATAGTTATTAAAGTAACTATAATAATAAATAATACCAACCGATATTTCTACGGAAAAATTAAAAACAGTGAATGAACTATTTAACTTTAGTGTACAGTAAGTCAAAAAATTTTGTTCTAGTAATACACCAATGCCGATCTGCCTAGTCATCCTAACAAGAGAAAATGCTAAATCCATCTACGAGCTAACCGACCTTTTCTATCTGAGAATAAATAAAATCTCGCCCACTGCTTTGTGTGCCAACGCTTCGGCCACAATTTACAAAACTGCGGACACTCGCTCCGATGTGTTAAATCTACCGGGGAACATAAACCCATATATTGACCTAAAACAAAAGAGCAACTTCCAGCTTGCTCTAAATGCGTGGTTGCTCAGACGGCCAACTACCCCGGATGTCCGTTCTATCAATTTGAACTCAACAAAAAAACTTCAAACCCAGAAATCTCACACCCAACAAAAACCAACCCACCTAATACAACAGAAGACATCCTAATCAAAATATCAACAACTACCCTCAAAACCATGCAAAATAAATGTTATGCAAACGTAGTCAAAAACGAACAAAACATTAGCATTACACTCGTCCTTGGTGAGGCATGGCGGTATGGCGGCACGATAGTTCTAGTCTACCGTCGTGTCACACTCAAACACTGTTCCCTCTCTACTTCCTTACAAACTACATCTATTACAATAAAAACGGACACCATCAAAATTCTTATCTCTGCAGTATGCAATCCCTCGAATGCCAGACTGACCCACGAAGACACCGGTATTCTTACTAACAGCACTAATTGGTCGATATCAACAGACGATCTGAAGGCGAAATATACTCTTCAACCACATCCAAAGAATTGACTACGTCGCCATGGCACCCTCTACTCCAAATTCATTAGCCTAATACCCGAAACTTCAGACCGGTTGTACTTGACGTTGCACTTGCAAAAGTTCCCCTGTCAGTCCGAGTTACAAATTTTGCGAACTCTCGTTGGTTTATAACCCAATTCTCTTAGAAATACACTATACCTCTATAACCTCAACTAATCCGTGCGCCAAACTCTTTATAAATTGGTTTAAATATTTGAAAGTTCTAGAATAACAGAAACACAGAATAAATCTACGCCTAAAAAACACCTGTGACATAGACCCAGCTATTAAGAATTTCACAACCTCTATCCAATCAGCAGTCAAAAATAGCACATACGAAACTAAAAGAAATAAGTATCGAAACCCAAACTATATCCCAGAAAAATAACTATTGAAATACACAAGAAAAACCGCCTTCGACGTAATGGCAGATTAGTAGAATCCCAGTTAACACTAGTTAAATGCAAAAATGCACTTCATCAACTTTACCCTAAAATGCCGCTATCAAGATCAATGGGACATGTTTCTGAACTCCCTGAACACCAAAGAGGGGTCAATACATAAACTCAATAGAAATCTAAATAAAAATCTAGCTTCTCACCTGCCCACTCATTGGCCCGAAAGTTTTTATATTTTTAACCAAGGAGAAGGCCGAAATGATGGCGAAATCCTTAGCAGTCCTATTCACAGAAAATCTGGGCCCGGGTTTACCGGAAACTGCCCATATCCTTATCTCCATTCGACAAGTGAAAATCCAAATCTCCGGTCTTTCTATAACTCCCGGCACACTGCAAAAAATTATCAAAATACTGGCATTGAAAAAAGCACAGGGTTAGGACGATATATCTAACACCACTATCAGACTAATGCTGGAAAAATATATTTTAGCTCTAACCAAAATTTAAATGAATGCTTGAGATTATATTATTTTCCTCACTACTTGGAAAAAGCAATAACTATTCCCATTCCCAAACTTGGGAAGAACCATCAGCTACCTGTGCACTACAGACCTATCGCCCTCCTATCCTCTTTCTCAAAAATTTATGAAAAAGTTATCTTCTACTTCTTACAAATGAACTTCCATGGAAAAATTAGAAATGAACAATTCACTTTCAGACCAGGGTATTCGACAATCCTCCCACTGACCAATCTAATGGACAATATCTGCATTCAGATTAATAATAATAAATCAACTGCTGCCATTTTCTTAAATACTGAAAAAACCTTCAATAGGATATAGTACAAGATAATGATTAAATTGGCTATACTGAAAATCCCCATTTCTATCATCAAAATCATAATGTCTTCCTTAATTCACCACTCCTTCACCATTAAAATAGATGGTGAGACCATATCATTCAAACCTATAAAAGCCTGTCTTTCACAAAGATCGTGCCTACCCAAACCTTATTCAATATCTATACAAATGATATGCCGGTAGTCGACCATGCAAAGGTGTCGTTATTTGCGGACGACCATGTTCACCGCAATTAATAAAAACCCAATAAAGCAGTCATCCGACCACAAAAACAAATGTATCAGGCATCAACTTGGTTTAAAAAATGGAGACTAAAGATTAATGAGGACAAATCTGTATACCATCGATTACGGGAAGGTTCACGACCACTTTTATCAAATGTAGAACACGAAACCACCCAATACGGAATATCTCGGGTGTACACCACCCAGACACCACCCAAAATTTGCATACTATAGGTAACGGGCAGTTCTAGGCGCGCCCTATCATACTTTAATAGACCATATATTTGGGTGGACAGTGACTCAGTATCTTATCTTCCTTATTCGTGATCCGTTGCCTCACCATAAGGATAAGCATGGGAAACCAGCGTATTTACGACACTGTTCATAAGGAACGGGGATTACTCTAGGTCACACATGTGCTATAATACCGACGGACACATCCTCTGTCCAGTTAATTTGTAAATAGGATTTAAGTAATGTATGTGTATAATAAGTTTAACTACTGTTTATCTTCAACCTTTATTGTAACTAACCGGATAATATTTATTAAGTATATTTGATGTTATACGGTATTTTTGTAAGAATATATAAATGACGAGTAACCACTCTAACACACGCGTTGCTGATTTCTACGATACGGCAATAAGTAAACAATAACGCCCTGCATCAATTCATTACAAGGGTAAAAATGATCTCCTAAGACCTGAGGCATGTTAAATTATGTATATGATTAGAAAGGAAATGTAAAAAGAGTTGTTAATAATTTGTAACCGATATTAAATAAAAAAACATCTTGTATAAATTCCAAAAAAAATTGTAATTAAATATTCTATAAACTTATAAATCATTATTTGAAAAGGCCTTAATCTATAAAATATAGTTATTTAAAACATGTATACTGAATATAATAAAAACTACAATAATTACAAAGATAACGCTGAACAAAAATTTATCTCATTGGAACAGTGCCATCCTCGTACAATGCTATAATATAAGCAAATAATATTGGGTATTTTGACAATGAAGTGTCTTATTTAAAATATGATGAAATTTTTTTAATGATTATTTTAACCATTATTACTTACTTTCAAGCAAGTCTAATTCTGTAATATAAATGTATTTATTAATTTATAAACCATAATTATTGATTAGGTGTTATTAAACTTAAGAAATGTATTAATAATTTAAAATTAAAATTAATACATATTTTAAAATATAACAATATTTATAAATATAAATAAAAATTAATTTGTATAGAATATGATTATAATTAACAAATAGTTTTAACTCTAGAACGTCATCAAAGTAATAATACAATATATATATATATATTTATATAATTATGTAGACAATTAAAATCTTTATAAGAAATAGCATATTGATTGAACTACATTTGATGAACTACGGTTGAAATGTTTTTATACTAATAACCATTAATGGAATTTTCTCAGCACATAAATCGTTTAATAATTTTGTTATATTTCCTACAATAGGTACATAATTATTTGTTTATACAGAAGATGGAAAATATTAAAAGTTTTATTTTAATCTAGTTTTAGATACAAAACTATTAGAGAATAACTTTGTATAACACTAGTGTACAGAATTTAAGGGTTGTAAGAAATTCATTGATGTTTTTATACTATTATTTAGATTCAGTTTTTTAGATATAAATTTACCGAGGATATATTATGATACTGTTCGGATACTTATAAAAAATATAACTAGGTATATATCTAAATGTATGTAGATTATTTTAAAAGAAATTTACATGACGAAATTTAACTAAAAATTATTTTTAAAGTACCGAATTATATTAGATCCTATAACAATTGAAACACTGATCTCCTAGGTTCTAGGAAATAAAATGAAATAAAAATATTAATATATTAAAATATGATCATGATTATCAAGGAATTATACAGAGCGTTCTTAATAATTTGTATCCAATATTATAGAGGGGTTTTTTTAGTATGTTATACGCCTCTATTCATCAGAGATGTTCGTCATATTCTACGACGAAAAATTAGTGCACTGTGACAAGTATTAAAAAAAAACTTTCCTTTCCAGTTCTCATTAAATGTTTGATATATTTAGAATAGTAAATGATATTTAAAAATTTGTATCCTAGGTATGTTTCGGATTGGAATTTAATTTTGTGAAATTTTTTTAATTTTTTTTTTGGGGGGGGGATCTGCATCGTAGTAAGTCATTAATGATTCTCAACCAAAATACATCTCATTGAACAGAGGTCACAACATAAAATAAACAATATATATACAATAATTCCGGAGATATAAGAAAATATACAAAATAAAATAGAAATCTACCTTCTATTATCCATCAGTTATCTCTCGAGCTTTCTACGACTACAACAATGTGTCTAAGTGCACTATAACAACAAATCCATAAAAATATCGCTTTTTAGCTCTCAAATATATTTAAGTTCAGAATAGTAAATCATTTATTTCAAATATTTATCAATGGTATTCCAACGTCATAAGTTTGAACATGTTCAGTATTCAATTAGATAATTTTGAAAATTTTACATTTATACCTAGTTTAACCAAATACAATCTGGCCAAATCAAGATACCTGAATAGTTATTCTTTTGATATCACAGACTGAAACGTTAAACGTCAAAAAATATGGGTTAAATATTATAAGATCCATTCATTGTGGATGCCAACATCACTAAAGCTATATCATACAATTTAAACATATTTCATGCTCTATTTTTAATTAAATAACAATGTTTATTCTTAAATATAATCAAACATATTCTTCGTATGTATATTGTACCATTAATACTTACGTTTTTTCCCCAAATCTTCTAAATTTTCTATAGCATTATTAATTTAGAAACCATAATAAATTATTGAATTTATTTAAAGTTGAAAAATTAAAACATTTTAATACTTTTATAAAAATAAAATAAATTCATAATATTAAAAACAAATATATATTTATACATATTTCTATATACTATAAACATATATATACATAAGTAATGTTAATATATAATATAGAAAATATCTGATAATGGTTTAATTTCAAAATATATTATTTAAATATTTTATGAATATTAAACAGCACATGTTGATTTAAAATTTATATTTAATTGTATTAAAAAATATTGGTTTTCCTTTATAACAAGGAGTGTCATTTAGAAAAATTTGTTTTTAATCTTGTTTGAAATCCATTATTTTTAAAAATTAATTTTATAATTACAAATTTAAATATTTAAGCGTTGTAGTAAATTTATTAATTTACTTTATATTTTTATTTTGATTAAATTTTTATATATAAATTATCTGTGGTCTGATTGTTTGCATAGAACTAATTACTAATTTCACTAGGTATTTGGATAAATTTTATTATGTAATAAATTGACTTTGACGAAATACTTATTTAGTATTCCGTAATAAAAAAATAAATAAACTCGTACAATACTATAATTTAAGCAAATTAAATAGGTTATTGTAATATTTTACATCAGTAATTCGATTTATCATAACTTATGAGCAAGTTGTTGAACATTATTCTTTCAATATTTTGCATAATTTTTGATGATGAATCTTATAAAACTGAGTATTATTGTGAAAATGAACTGTGTTCAATTTAAAACATTTTAAGCATATTTTAGTCTAGGTAAGTGTGTATTTTGAAAAATAATCAATTATATTTTTGAATATTTGTACTATTATTACTTACTTTTATTATTATCTGCCTCTATAAAATCAATTGAATTATTGAATTATAAACTTAAATTATTGAATAGGTAAAACTAAACATAAGAAATTTATTATAAATTTAAAATAAAAATGAATGTGTATTATAAAATATAACAATATTTATAAATATAAAGATTCTCAGCACGTATTTGTTTAATAGGTTTATTATATTTCCTTTTATTCGTAAATATGTAATTTACTTTATACAAAAGATTGAGAATTTGATAAGTTTTATTTTAATCTAGTTTATGATACATTACATTTATAAAATTATAATTTATAATATTAAATCATCGAATATAACCATATTAAATTAAATTTATTTATTTTAATTTATATTATAATTTTCATTCAGTTTTTTAGATATAAATTCTCCGAGGGTAGATTTAGTCACTGCTTGGATACTTGTAAAATATATAAATTGATATGTACTTATATGGATTTTTCTAAATGAAATTAAAATGTTGAAATTTTATTAGAAATGTAATTTTGAAACCACCGAATTTTGTTTGATTCTGTAACGGGGCGGTTAGTCTACGAGCAAACGATTCCGTACCAGGGGCGACCCGTCACTAATTAGTGCCAGGTTAGCAGTAACAACGCCGGCGGTGGTAATCACGGACCAGCAACAACACCAACCGCAAACCAGCGATGATGGTAACCGCATACTGAAGAGATACTTTTTGAAGAGAATTAAAAGAAGAAAAATGACACTTTATTATGAGATCACCCAACAATAAAATGTTGTTTTTCGTGCCAATCATTTGGAGATATGCCAAATCAAAAAGCGAGATACCATACCGGACGGTCATAAATACCAGTGCCATCGACGGAAAAGTATAAAAAATCCGTCCATTGTAGCAAAACAGTGAAGACGTTATTTTCAACCTCTCTTCGGAAAGAAATACTTCGTTTGGGACCCGTTCCCGTCAGCAAGGCTCTTGACCTAATCCAAGCCAATTTATTTAAAAACTACTTCGAATTCTTTTCTTACAAACCCAGTGAAGATCGTACACTCAAAATAGTTATTAAAGGGATACCAACCGATATTTCTACGGAAAAATTAAAAACAGTGAATGAACTATTTAACATTAGTGTACAGTAAGTCAAAAAATTTTGTTCTAGTAATACACCAATGCCGATCTGCCTAGTCATCCTAACAAGAGAAAATGCTAAATCCATCTACGAGCAACCGACCTTTTCTATCTGAGAATAAATAAAATCTCGCCCAATGCTTTGTGTGCCAACGCTTCGGCCACAATTTGCAAAAATGCGGACACTCGCTCTGATGTGTTAAATCTACCGGGGAACATAAACCCATAGATTGACCTAAAACAAAAGAACAACTTCCAGTTTGCTCTAAATGCGGGGTTGCTCAGACGGCCAACTACCGCGGATGTCCGTTCTATCAATTTGAACTCAACAAAAAAACTTCAAACCCAGAAATCTCATACCCAACAAAAACCAACCTACCTAATACAACAGAATATATCCTAACCAAAATATCAACAACTACCCTCAAAACCTTGCGAAATAAATGTTATGCAAACGTAGTAAAAAACGAACAAAACATTAGCATTACACTCGTCCTTGGCGAGACATGGCGGCATGGCGGCACGATAGTTCTAATCCACCGTCATATCACACTCAAACTCTCCTCCCTCCCTACTTCCTTACAATCTACATCTATTACAATAAAAACGGATACTATCGAAATTCTTATCTCTGAAATATACAAACCCTCGAATGCCAGACTGATCCACGAAGACATCGGTATTCTTACTAACAGCGTTAATTGGTTGATATCAACAGACGTTCTGAAGGCGAAACAGCCCCTATAGAATATTTGCAGTTCAAATTCAGCTGGAAATGTACTCTTCAACCACTTCCAAAGAAACGACTACGTCGCCATGGCACCCTCTACTTCAAATTCATTATCCTAATACCCGAAACTTCAGACCGGTTGTACTTAACGTTGCACTAGCAAAAGTTCCCCGGTCAGTCCGAGTTACAAATTTATACAAACCCTCGTTGGACCATAACCCAATTCGCTTAGAAGTACACTCCACCTCTATAACCTCAACTAATCCGTGCGCCAAACTCTTCATAAATTGGATTAAATATTTGAAAGTTCTAGAATAACAGAAACACATAATAAATCTACGCCTAAAAAACACCTGTGACATAGACCCAGCTATTAAGAATTTCACAACCTCTATCCAATCAGCAGTCAAAAATAACACATACGAACCTAAAAGAAATAACTATCGAAACCCAAATTATATCCCAGAAAAATGACTATCGCAATACACAAGAAAAACCACCTTCGACGTTAATGGCAGATTAGTAGAATCCCAGTTAACACCAGTTAAATGCAAAATTTGCAATTTGAAAAATGATTTATTTTTGATAGTCAGTTTGAAAAATATATCTGTAACTATATTTGATTAAGTTCAAATATTACGATATTAAAAAAACGAAAATACTATATTAATAATGGATTTGAAAAATGATTTATTTTTGATAGTAAGTTGAAAAAAATATCTGTAACTATATTTTACTAAGTTTAAATATTACGATATTAAAAAAACGAAAATACTATATTAATAATGGATTTGAAAAATGATTTATTTTTGATAGTAAGTTTGAAAAAAATATCTGTTATTATATTTGATTAAGTTCAAATATTACGACATTAAAAAAACGAAAATACTATATTAATATTGGATTTGAAGAATGATTTATTTTTGATAGTAAGTTTGAAAAAAATATCTGTAATTATATATGATTAAGTTCAAATATTACGATCTTAAAAAATACGAAAATATTATATTAATAATGGATTTGAAAAAAAATGATTTTACTTTTAATCGTTAGTTTGAAAAAAATATATGTAATTACATTTGATTAAGTCTAAATAGTCTGGTATTACTGTTATTATATGTTATTTTATTTATTGCATAGTACATCTATTATTTTGACAACATTTTTATCGATTTAAAAAATAAAATAAAATAAAACAATATATCAAGGTATGAAATACTATATTATTGTTGTTTTAATAATAACATTATTAATTATATTTTATTACGTTATTAGAAAAAAACAACAATTACAGTAGGTACATAACACAAACCATTGAATAATATTTTATATAAAAAAGAATAAAAAGTAATTTTCAAGACGGATATATAAATTATAAAACAGTTTAGATATTGTAAATGTTTAACTTAAAAGCTATTTGAAGCTATTTAAGATTATTTTAAGCTGTTAAAAGACAGAAATAAAACATTATCTTATTTTTAATGACAGTCGTATTGCAATTGTTTGACTAATATATCAGCGAATTGTTCATGAAGACATTTTTGTAGCTCGAATAGAAATGTCTTCTGCTCATCCATTTCAATGTTTTCAAAATCGAATTTATAATCTTGAATATACATATCTATAAAGTCGCTTCGTTGACACTCTTCCGGGAGATATAAAATATTATTTTTAATTCTTGTACATGTATTATTATAACAAGATTGATATATATGCAATTTATTTATTTTTTCTGTGATTTTTGCATTAATCAATTCATTCCAATGACTAATGCAGAGTAAATTATCTCTGTATAGTTTAATACATTTACCATCTTTCAACAATATTATAGAATCGGTTTTTATTTTATAATGAAAATTATCATCTAAGTGAAACACTGCATATTTTGAATTAGTATCAGCTGAGAAGCTATTAAAAATAGATTCTAAAGTATTTTCGTTTGAAAACTTTTCCCGTTGAGGATAATCCAATATTATATATTTATTAGTTAAATTGCATTCCAATATTATACTAAGCGATAAAAAATCATTTAATATATATCCAACAAAAATATTTTTTTTATTATATGGTTGGATGTGAAACACCGATTTACAGATCAAAGAAACCATTGTTATAATATTAGTTAATAATTGAATTCTTCGTGAAATCTTACTGGATGATATCTTATTCTATGTGATCGACGAAGTATTCCATGATATATATATATATATTTTTTTTTATTTTTTTATAATAATTCTCTGTGATCGACGAAGTATTTTCTTCGAAGTATTAAGCGGTTGAATATTTTTTTCAGACTTACAATGTAACAATGACGTGAAAGAAAAACGTTTTTTGATTCTATTACAGCGAACATAGTTATTCTCATCACACGTTAAATTCATGACTAATGCGAAAATAAATATATTACTTTGAGGATAATATATTGGAAAATATAAACAGTCTGTCCATATTATAAATATATTAAAAATATTATTTTACTAATAATCTTTGTTTGATGAACAATATATTTTTTTTTAAATCATAAAACGTAAAATCAGCAGTTATACATTGACAAGTATCCGGTCCGCAAAAACAATTTTTATTAGACCATGGACATATTAAATAATGATTATTAGACTTTTCTATTCCACATTTAATAGCTAAACTTTTTAACTTTATTAATTGTGTATAAAATTCAGCTAGGTCGCTTTAGCAGAATTGTCCGGGATTTAAAATTCCTATTTCAGAGATATCACGTTCAATTATTTTTAACAAATCCATTTTTTAAAAAAATTAATAAAAGCACTTATGAAAATTTATTTTTGTATATAACCTGCTGTCAGACAGCTGTTAAAACTGAGAAAAAGAAATTTAAAGCACTTTAATTTATACAGAAAAATTGGTATAAAAAGTATAAGTATTTATCTACTCGTGTGGTTGAAAAAATTAAGCACGATCTAGCGATTATTATTCGAATTAAAAAACTAGAATTTTGAGGTTTATTTACAATATTTTTTATTAGTAAAGGAGGAAAAAATGTAGCACCATAGCCTAATTGACTATGGTGAGGTTATTCAAGCTAACATATTACTTACTTACACCTATTAAATTTACATTACTATTATTACTATCTTAAGTCTGAAAACCAACGCCTTAGACCATTAGACTATGATTCTACGTAAAACAAAAGGAAAATTTAAAGTATTTAAGTAAAAAACTATTTTTGCATAATTATATAGAATAATACTTTTATGTAGTTAAATTAAATTAAAAATAAAAAAAAATGGATTGTAATAAATTATAGGTATTGAAATGACTGTAACCGGCAGATTTTATAAGATTTTGCCTATAATAAAAATGCAGGGAAAAATACAATATTCCAATAAGTTGAAAGACAACGATTTTCCTCGTATAAAAAATTACAGCGGAATAGGAATATATGAGACCGTCTAGATTTCACGATTCCCCGTATGTGTAAAAGTGAAAAAAGTGAGTTACAGGGAGACCAATTTTTCGGTGACCGTAAAGTTCCGCTTTGAACTTTTAAATTTTCCCTGGAATTCCAAATATAGTGACAGAACCTACATATCCATACTACTGATACGGAATAGTTCGGTTGTACACCACCCAGACTACACCCAAAATTGGCATACTATGGATTACGGGCAGTTCTAGGTGCGCCCTATCATACCTTAATAGACCATAAATTTGAGTAGACAGTGACTCAGTATCTTATCTTCCTTATTCGTAATCCGTTGTTACATTATAAGGATAAGCATGGGAAACCAGCGTATTTACGACACTGTTCATAAGGAACGGGGATTGCTCTAGGTCACACATGTGCTAAAATCCCGATGGACACTTCCTCTGTCCAGTTAATTTGTAAATAGTATTTAAGTAATGTATGTGTATAATAAGTTTAACTACTGTTTACCTTCAACCTTTATTATAACTAACCGGATAATATTTATTAAGTATATTTGATGTTATACGGTATTTTTTGTAAGAATAAATAAATGATGAGTAACCACGCTAACACATGCGTTGCTGATTTCTACGATACGGCAATAAGCAATCAAGAACGCCCTGCATCAATTCGTTACAAGGGTAAAACTGATCTCTTAAGACCTGAGGCATGTTAAATTATGTATATGATTAGAAAGGAAATGTAAAAAGAGTTGTTAATAATTTGTAACCGATATTAAATAAAAAAACATCTTGTATAAATTCCAAAAAAAATTTTAATTAAATATTCTATAAACTTATAAATCATTATTTGAAAAGGCCTTAATATATAAATTATATTTATTTAAAACATGTATACTGAATATAATAAAAACTTAAATAATTACATAGATAATGCTGAATCAAAATTTCTCATTGGAACAATGTTCCCATCACCATTTATTCCGGAGTTATATCGAAATAAAAATAAATTTATTTTGACAAAATACTTAGTTAGTGTACCCTAATAAATAAATAAACCTGTACAATGATATTGTATAAACCCATAATATAGTTTATTGTGACATTAAACTTCAGAAATTGAATAGTCGAAATTTGATTCGTAATAATTTATAACGAATGGCTATGGTTTTATTGAATATTATTATTGTTCAGAGATTAAATATACCTTTACGGATGACCTCCCACCGGCAAGTTTATCATTATAACTCTCGTAAATACACTGGTGAACAATAACACCCGTGCCGACCGACTATAGCGTGCACACCGACCGACCGTCACGGTTATAAGGACGGAGATATGAATAAAAACAACGAATGTTGAAAATGTACATGTTTTAAACAGACAACACC
The DNA here is from genome assembly GCA_025469235.1 of Pemphigus obesinymphae. Classification (NCBI taxonomy): domain Eukaryota; kingdom Metazoa; phylum Arthropoda; class Insecta; order Hemiptera; family Aphididae; genus Pemphigus; species Pemphigus obesinymphae. Next base: position 15,121 of record JAIPRL010010048.1, read on the forward strand.
GTCACCACCGTAAATCATCACCGTAAATCACCACCGTAAATCACCACCGACAACCACCATCACCATTGTCGTCATCACCAGTATCGCCGTCTTTCTACACCGTCCACTGCTGTCGCACCTACGGTATTACGATTTATAGATATATATTTTTATATTTTATGTTCAAATTTTAATTGTTAGCCTATTTTATACATTTTTCCCCACTGGCCAGCACACTGTATTGTAGCCCCTCATATCATTTTTTTATGTTTATTTATTTTTCAATAGTAGACCGGCAACCCGGTATTACCAAAAAATAGCAATAATTTTATTATCCAAAATACCTTATACAGTCCACAATATCGGAGACAATTATTTTAATGTATTGCATAAATTCTGACCATGATACATATAAAACTAAGTATTATTATAAAAATATTTTGAGCTTAATTTAAAAAATGTCAAACACATTTCAGTTTAACTGATTTTGTATATTGAAATAGGATCATGCTTTTTTTACGATTATTTGAAACATTAAATTTTACCTCCAGGCGTTTTAAAATCTGTAATATAAATGTATTTATTAATTCAAAAAATAATTATTGATTAGTTGTCATTAAACTTAAGAAATGTATTAAGAGTTTAAACTAAAAACTAATACATATTCTATGATATAATAATATTTATAAATATAAGTAAAATCAATTGTTTTATAGAATAAAATTATAAGTAACAAATAGTTTTAACTATAGGACGTCACCAAATCAACAATACATAATATATATATATATATAATTATTTGAACAATTAAAAGCTTTATATGAAATAGCATATGATAATTTAAAGTTGAAACTTGTTTTTACTCATAACCTTTTTTTGAAATCTCTCAGCATATATATTTTTTAATAGGTTTGTTATATTTACATTCATTCATAATTATTTGTTTTACTTTACACAAAAGATTGACAATATTAAAATTTTTTTTTTCAATCTATCTTGAGATAAAAAAATATTATAGAATTACTTTGTACAACAGTAATGAATAGAATTTAAGCGTTGAGAGTAAATGTATTGATTTTAATTTATATAATTATTTTGATTCAGTTTTTTAAAAATAAATTATCCGAGAATATATAGGCTACTGTTTGTATACTTGCAGAATATATAACTAGATATATATCTAAATGTATATTGATTTTTCAAAAAGTAAATAAGATGATGGAATTTTT
>JAIPRL010010049.1:0-11691 GCA_025469235.1 Pemphigus obesinymphae
TCTTGTGTGAATTTTTGTGTTACATTTTGTGAATGATTATATTAATATATTCAACAAAAAAATTAACTAAATGATACATCAGACAATTAGAAAGTTAATTTTTAAAAAGTCTATTGCGAAATTTATGATTTTTAGAAATATCAAGTGTTCTTTTTTTATTTGTATAACTTTTGGGAACTATTGAAAATATATAAGAGTGACCATTTCTTTTATAAATTTAAAAATTACATCTGAAAATACACATTTTAAAAATAAAAGTAAAATATCTGTTTACATACTAAGCTAGATATGTTACATACATTTTTATTAGGGTGGTCCTTATTTTTGAACTTCAAAATTTTTTAGCCAGGTCCCCCCAGATTTCTTTAATGGTATATGAAAATAATTTCAGTGAAATTTGAACTTGATTATTCAACCCCTTCTAGTGTCGCATTAGGGTTGAATTTCGGACTATCAAGGGTGGTTTTGAGTATTTTATAAATATCTCGAAAACTATCATAGATACATGAAAAACTTATAAACCAAAAGTGTAGAACTAATTATTTTATATAATATAATATTATAGTTTTTTGTAATAAGTTTATTAATTTGTGTCAAAGTACAAAAGTTCGTATCTTTTTACACAAATTACATAGATACATTTTCAGAGTTTTTCTTAGTTTTACTTGCACAATTTTCAAATCATAATTTTTCTTTTAAAAGTATATAAAATATAAAATTATTAACATATAATTATCAACAAATAATATTCTGACAATTTTTGAGCTTATTTTAATATTTTGACTGATAATAACAACTTAGTATCGAAAGTTTTAATTTCTGTGTAATACCTATGTACATTATAATAATATTAATAGTTAGATTTAATAGACTTTCTTTAATGTTTTTCTATGGTGTTTTGGATATTTCTTCCGATAGTCTTGAACAGTCTAAAAAAATAATTGTTCACAATTGGTTATTTAAAAAAATAAATAAATAACAATATTCATAAGATGTATATTAAAAATACCTGTAGTAAAAGTTAGTTTTGATCTTCGATTTTAGTCATTTTGTCATTATATTCTTCCATTAAGTGGACACCTCTTTCGTCTGTATCATTGACCACTTTTAAAGATTCAATTATTTTTTTCACAGATATGTAGTGATTATTATTGTCTCAATAAATGGGATCCAGTTGTAAAAAATCAGAACAAATTCCAAATCTTGTGAACATTTTCCCCGATTTCTTACTTATTAAACTAGTTAGAAGATCTTTATTAAGAAAATGAGGTACATCTTCTAATTTAATAAGTATTTTTTTTTTTTTTCAGTTTTTTCCTCATCATTTATTTGTAAAATTCGTTCGGCCATATTACATTTTATTTCATTACTCACACGATTATCAAATAAAGAAAACAACATGCATTCATCACTTAGATACCATGAGTAGTTAATAAATTTTTTATTTGCAGCTTCTAAAATTGTTTTATTGATATTTTTATAATTTTCGAGCTTTTTTAGAAACATTATATCGTTTAAGGGAGCTTCAATTGCATTTGGCGATGAAAACCAGGCTTGGACATAACACTTCACTATAAAACAACAAATATCTTTAAGTGATTGTTCTTCGTTATGATTTATTTTAAATTGATCTTTAAACATAAATATTTTTAAGCAGTATATAGCTTAAGCCATCCATCTAGCTAAATGATATGCTCCTGGTTGCCTAAATTTAATTCCTCGAGGAGGAACTCCTCCCAAAAATATAATTATTAATTCTAAAAACTCTCTATAATCGTCCCTAGGTAATTTGTCAATAATTATATTTTTTATATATACTATAATATTATCTGTCTCATCTTTTAAAATATTGTAGATGTATAGATCAGAAATCGATGGAAAAAATTTGTTTTTGTCAATATTGTTCCAATCTTTTTGAAACCTTTTAAACAATAAAATGTCTGGTCCAGTCATTAATGGTAATTTTGTTTCTAAGAAAACAGATTGTAATACTAGCTCATAAATATGATGTCTGCAAGTTAAAAATAAAATTTCACGTTTTATACTTTGTTCTAAAAGAATACAAGTTCCATTTAATCGTCTAGTATTAGAGGCTAGTATCAAAAACAAATGCCTGCACTTTATCCAGTAATACCCATTTTTGTAAAGTATCGAAAACCACTGAGGATATTTCAAAACCCGTAGCCGTTAAAAGTCGGGGAACCCCTAGAAATTGTTCATTATCCATAGCCGTTGCAATAATGGGTAATCGATCAATTTTATTTTTTCCCGTAAGGTCCGGAAGAATTTTGGAACCCCAATGAATAACAGCAAATGGTATATTTTGTTCATGAAATTTCGAATTTACATCTTCCCAACACTGTTTTCGAAAGTATCACGAGCCTTTTTAATTGAAGTGTGGTTAATAACAAATTCGTTTGGATCTATAGATATAGCATTAACACAAGCTGTTAATAAATGAACTGCATTTCTATCACTAATCTTGCATTTGTCTAATGTAGTAGAAAGCCTTGGTGTTATAATATCTTTTCTAGCTCGTTTAATTTTTGATAGACCTGGAGGTGGACTCGTATGACATACGTCTAATTCTTCCGAACTCGAAGAAGTAGAAGAAAAATATTCTAAATAGTAAAAAAATATGAAATTAATCAAACTGTTTCGAAATAAATTGGCTCAAAAGTTTAGTTTAATGTAAACGAATTTGACGTTATAGTTCGGTCCAAAATATGAACTAAACATTATTTTTGGATTGAACTTTTATATATAGCAAGTTTGGAACTCGAAATAATAAATAAATAGCTATTAATTATTTTATTTAGTCATTTTTAATACAAAGATCTATAATATATAATTTAAAAATATTATTTACTTAAATGAATAATTGTAATTTACGAAATTTTAATTAGTTAACAAATATAGTGATATAATTATTATTATAATTTTATATTCATTATATATCTACCTATAACAAATCTAAATAAATAAATAATTCTAAGTAATTTATTATAAGTATTTTGTAATTATTATTTAAAATTTCAATTGTTATGTATATTGAATTTGGAATAATTAGTTTTATTTCTTAATTTTTAATATAATAATATTTCTCTTACCTTTTAATGATGTTTCTCAATTTGTCGATTTTTCTATTTTCTGTAATATTTCGGGTTATCTTTCTTTTTTTTGTTCTACACCACTTAATTTCATATCATTGCCCATCATACATTCTGGGCGTCTTTTTGTTCTTTGTAGTTTTAAAAATTCTATATCTTCCTTAATTTTTATCAAATTTAAAGCATCAGCGTGTGCGATATCAAATAAATCATTTAATTTATTTTTAAACTCTCTTTCTCTATTCCGACATAATTCACTATTTCTTGTTTTACTTTTTTCGAGCACTCTTAAATCTTCATACATTTTTTTTTAATTTTCTTATTATATCAGATCGGTCACGTGTAGGAATACGAGCCTTCTTCCAAAATATTATGCATTCATCTACTAAAAGAGATAAACTTTCATGCAAACTTAACTTAACAATACGTAAATTGTAAAATAACACATTCAAAAAATCCTTCTGAGAAGGTAATTTACTTTCGGTAATTTTAAAATTCATTACACCAACTAGAAAAACATTATTTCTTGGCATGTTAATTTATTAAATAAATACTCGGATTTACACAGTACCTACCTATTAACAATTTATCGAAAAAATATTGGAAACCCGGTGGATAAACGTTCGGTATTATCGCAATTGGTCAACTACCTACAGTCGTACAGTAAATAAGTTTCAATGCAATCTGATAATTACATTATCTTGTAATATTATAAAATATAGTGTTAAATAATATTTGTACCTAAAAATAATAATATAAACAATAAATGGGAGTTCAGCATTAGAGATTATATTTTCGATATTTACTTGTTATTTTTGTGAACTTAGTATAATAACTATACTTTTATAATGTTAATAAATTTACGTAGAAATACAATTTTATATATCCAAAGTATAATCTGTCAATTTTTTTTTTATAAAACTAAAAGAACTAAAATGTGGAATATTATTTTAATGTACGTATTACACAGAAATTAAAACTTTCGATACTAAAAATGCATTATAATTAGTATATTAAAATAATTACTTTTACATTTTTAAATTTTAAGGCTATATAATGTAAATAATAAATGCCTTTCCCACGATGTATTTAGTATGAAGAACCTATTTTATGCAGGGATATTGGAAAATAACATTTAAATAGTTATAAATATAATTTTTTTTATTGGTTAAATGTTGTAAAATAAGATATATGTATATATATATTATCTATAATTATATCAAAGTTATATTTGAGTCATTTATGGAATGCAATAATTTATCCTGTCATTCCAATCTAAAATAATAATAATAATAATAATACTTAAGTTTATTTTATTTTGAGTAAAATTAAATAACCAAGATGACACACACACACACACACACACACACACACACACACACACACACATATATATATTACTTTATCACGAAAAATTAATTAAATTATTATAATATTATTATATGATGATGTATACATACGAAAACCAGAATAGCGAAAGCGTTTTGCTTTGTGGTATATAAGTCCACACCACTATGATTTTAAGTGTTACATTATGTATTGTTTTTGTAGTAAACAAAAAAATTGTAATTACGCTATAGATAAGCACAATAATATTTTATTTGAAAAAATTATTAAATAAAAAAATATATAACGTATATTAATTTTTAGTATTATACAATTTTCAACATACACAACTAAAACAAGGTAATTTTTTTATAAGAAATTATTCATAAATATTTTAATATATTTTATATATAATATACATAATTAATTCAACATCAAAACTAAAAAGAAATAAAATTGATAGCAATATTATAATATTTGTTAGATCAGTAATAGTTCACTTTCACAAAATAACACACAATTTTATAGAATATTGTATAGAGATTTAACAAACTGTAAATACAGATACTATCATGCAATAATATAATAATATATTGAAGAATAGCCTGCAATTAGAACAACATTGACTACTTAGGTGTAAAAATAAAACAGTTGTGTTATCTCCACATTAAAATTTAGATGTGAATAAACACGTCTAACAAATGATTTTTTGTCTTCAAAATAGTCTTTAAATCTAAATTATTATCAGTAAGAACTTAGATGACGCTATATTAGATTATGATTTTTCCTTTTGTTTTATATTCGTATGAAACTTGTGCTACGACAGAAGTGTATGAAAACTGTCTGGAAATATTTGTAAGAATATGCCGGAGAATATAATCGAAACAGTTATGAGAATATAAGAAGTATGGTAGAAGATATGAACAGAATTGCATTAATGATAAGTAGGAAAATTAACTGAGTTTGATAAGAATCATGAATATTTTATGTGGGATATAACAATAGAGACATTGGAGAATAGAATGTCACTAGGTTTTCCAAAACAGAGATAAGTGGATACAGTAGATATTATACATATTCATACACTAGTACACTTTATATTATATTCATATGGCTTTCTATTTAGAATTGAATTGATAGTGCATATTGGAGTAATTCTCGTTTATAAAATTATTATAATATATGTATCTATAGTGCCAAATTTTGTGGTAGAAATTGAATTTTCATTCAAATTAAAATAAAATAAATACTTAATATTAATAATATTGTTATTTACATATATTTTACTGAAGAATGTATTAATACACGTAAGTGCTACTATCTTTATTCATTAATATTATTTTAATAAACTTTATTTCTTATTCAATAGGCAGAATGCCGTTGTAAAACCTAATAATTTTATGAGTATTTAAAAAAAATCCAATCATGTGGTTAATAATATGCAACTTTTTTCGGTTAATTTGTATTTCTTATCACTTTTCCAAATTTTAAAAATTTAATTAATGCTTTATTATTTTTCTGAATCAACTATGTTATCGGTATAATATATACAATATCCGAAATCTTCTATAGTAATTTTATCTCATCAATCTGTTGGTAATTTTTTGTTAAAAAATTTTCTCATGTTATTGAAATAAAATAATTGTATTGTGTGCAACGGTTAACTGACACATTGTCGGACTGCTTGGTATTATCTAACAGCTAAATTCTATGTTATTTTATATTCATTCATTTAATAGTATTCCTAAAAATACATGATTCCAAGTTGAATTTATTTCAATTACAACACTTGTTTTCTAAACTATCCACTTATTATTTATATAAAAAGAGGTTATTTCACTATCAAATTTTAAATTTCTACTGTAATAGGTCTATAGATTGTGAATCATTCCGACATTGCCATGTTTTCTTATGATGGGTTAGTTTGTATCTATCCTCTTCAGTATATATAACGTTAAGACGGCCTGTCTTGAAACAGACGAGAAAGCTATCTCCATGTAAAATTTAAATATACCTCAGGGGTATTATAAGAATATCAATAGATTTATTATTATAAATCATGATTTATTTGACTTATTATAAAACAAATTAAAAATTATATGACATAAAACAAATATAATAATGGATTCATACAAATTTTTAAAAACATACATACTAAATAACCCGCCAACTATAACCAAAAAATAAACCTTGGAGGCTGTGTTTGGTAAATCAGTTCTACACAATAAAAAATAAATCGTGAAAAAAACACCATGTCAACAACAAACCAAAACATAGATTAGATAACGGCAAATAAAGAAGGTCTGGATATTGACGCACATTCTCATGGCATCATCGATATAATGAAGTATATAGTATAATTATATACTATATATACTATATACAAAAACATAAGTATAAGTATAATGTAATGAAGTACGCAACAACAAAAATCTGGGCTGCCGATAATTGTATATACGTCTTTTATAATATTATATACTAACTTAAATATACAATTTCGGGGGACCTTAACCGAACACAAAAATAACAATGAAACAGAGTCACATAACATATTACAAATATCAATAAATTAATAGTGTTACATTCTCGTATACCTCAATCTCCAACATATTCAGGTTATTACCTTGATATATTAGGGGAATCAAAGATGTCTCTTGATAGCTCAATGCTTTAATGGTCTAATCCGCGAAAGAAGACTAGAAAGCACTAACAGAAAATTTATTTTCTAAATCAACATGGACTGGATGCTACCTAATATATAATAAACCCATTACAAATTACTAATACAAATACTAAACTCCTATTTTTGAATAATAAGAAAGTGACATTTTAATTGAGGTTTAAATAATGTATACTATGTATATAGTGTTTTAGATTCTGAGCGATGCGAGGAATGTATTAGTTTTAAAATAATTTTTCGATTTCTCATTTTTTTTTTTTATAAATGCATAAGAAAAATCAATCAAAGACTTTAAAATGACGATTATGAAGAACGATATAAATTTTCGCATTCATTTTATAAATAACCGTCTTAAAATTTTTTTTAAACGGTTTTTTTTTATAAAATGTATAATGTTAACAAAATCAAATTTTTATTTTTTTTTTCATCCAGTTTTGAGCTACCTATTTATAAAATTCTTCAATATTTTAATTTAATCATGAAAAATATTTTATTTTAGTTTTTATGTCTATATAATATTAGTCTTGAAAAATTCACAAAAAATGGAGTTTTAAAAACAAAATCAATGTAAAAATTGTTTAAAATATTTTTCTAAATTTGGGGCAAATTTTTTTATTAGCAATTTGTATTTTCGATATTTTGGTGTTGAGTTACTTGTAGAATTATTTATAAATATAAATAAATACCCAGTTTCTACAAAAAGAATTTGTTTTTATTTAACAAATACGTATTACGTATTTCAGTAGTTGTTTAACACTGAAGATGAGAACATTGTTTTCGAAATACGTATTTGTTAAATAAAAACAAATTCTTTTTGTAGAAACTGGGTATTTATTTATATTTGTATTTTCGAAGTTATACTCATGTTATATACACAAAAACTGTGCTCAGAATAGTAATTTCGAAAAAAAATTTATCATTGATTTCAAGTTTAATATATCGGTTTTTTCACATTTATAACGAAAATAAAAATAATTAAATAATTAAAAATGTTTACTATCCAAGAGTACTGTAATTAAAATTAAATTGATTTTATTATTTGATCAAAATACGTTTATATTTAGTATATACTTATCCAAAGGATTCAAATAGTGCAATAAGTGTACATAATATTCCCCTAGCAAGCGAAATACGTAATTATAATATAAGGTTATCTTCTTCAAAAATTTAATTTCAAACATTAAATACTTATATTATAATTACCATTACATTATATTTTTATATATATGTCAATATTTCAATGTTTATTAAAAAGTATTGTTTAATATATATTAGCTAATGGTGTAGTCTACTATAAAGTATTAGCAATCGATAGAGGTATGATTCATAATCTTTTTAATATATATAAAATAAATAAATACGTTGAAATTTATCAATAAACATATTTTTAGAATAAACGATAGATGCGTTGTTATTTTCAACGTAACCTGACTCATGTGAACATATGTATGTTTAAATTGTTAATAAATTAAAATTAACATTTATAGATATAACATATTATATTTCAATCAATATCAAATAATATATATCATATACAAACCTGTGGAAGGGTTGGAATACCTCCATGGTTACCTCATGCCTGTCGTAGAAATTGACTAATTGAGGTTGTATCAGCCAAAACATATCATCCGCCAACAATGTTGTCTTGAATTTTGGTTTGACTGGAATGTCATAAATGATCTTTTTATTAAAAAAAGCTAAAGGACAAGAGTCCTGGGGCACGCCTGCTAAAACTGGTCTAATAATTGACAGCGTATTATAGTTCCGCACTCTGAAAAATCTATACGATGATATCGGTGGGTGAGATGGTAAATTTCCTAGTCGATTTCCCGGATGTTGTGTACTTGTGGCATAATTTACAAGTGCTAGTATATATATTAAAGAGATTAAAGTGGCGATTATGTCTCTCTCTATCACATACTTAATATCGCAATTTCGACTATTTCAATTTCCAACGTACCGATGGATTTAGGGATGAGATAAGGATTATAAAAATTGACTTTATCATAATGTTTACTTTATATCGATTAACCAACAATTTTGATTTTTTTCGCTTTAACTACGCTTAAAATTAAGTTAATGTGTTCGAACATTTAAAAATTGACATATAATCACAGCTATAAGTCTATTGGCCCAAAACGAATATTGTTTTGATGACTACAGAGATTTCGACAAGGAGTTACACCGGCCATTGTCATTGCTAAACACAAAAGGAGGAACACTTCCTTTATATCCGGAACAGTGTGTCAGGTCTAATCATTTTTGAGCAAAAAGATCCCACCATCTATTTAAAATCTAATAATACCATTTTTTTAAATTATCACTGTTTTTTTCATATAGCTCAAATTACTCCAAGAGCTCACTGCACACGGCTATATGGTAAATATATATTCAATTATAATAGTTCAAAAAAAAAAATATACGATTCAACAATAACTTTTTCTGATAACAACAAGTGCTATTGCCACTTATTAAATTTTTATCTAATATATAAATATTTCGGGTCATGGTGTTTGTGGTCGTACTACTCCGAAACGGCTCTACCGATTTTAATGACATCTTTTTTGGATATTTGGTATTTATTAGAATAGGCCGTAAAGTATCTGTTTGTATAAAAATTACGACAATTGGAATGAAGACCAGCGCGAAGGTTCGTAATTGATACACACGGAGAAAATAACTGACAACGCCAACAAGTACATGGAGCATTTACATCCGCTTTGATCCTTCATCTTGCGTTCGGGTATGAGCCATATATTGAATATTCTACTCATCCGAAAGTGATGATTGACGCTATGAACAAAGAATGTCCTCGTTGTCATGAGCTCAATTCAAACATGAATCAGCTGGCGTGTGTTGCGCATTAGGAAAAGTGCAAGTACTAGAAATTGAGACACAACTGGAACCATTGAACGGTTTGCTAATCGACATAATCGTGTAGACCCCGAATGCGCTATTGTCATCAATTCTGATAAAACACCAGCTGGATAGCACGTATGTTGATTCAATAAGCTTGTTGTTGACGACATTCTTAGAATCATGATTAGGACAGCACCGAGAATCGAAAAATTGTGATTCGAAGAAGAAACAATAATCTGGAGTGCATCGCCGACACACACCGTTCATACGTTGCTTTCCAATATACGCTACTTTTCTGGATGGGATTAGACGAATATTGCATAAACATTAAATAACGAGATCTCGCCATAAGTAACTTATTCATTATAAATATCATTATTGATTTGAATTAAAATGTATGAATATGTTGTTACAGGAGACAAAACAAACAAGAAAGTTAGCTCGATGCGTATCATATATTGGTTCGACCAGGTTAGGATAACATCCTTCTGCCATATCGTGAGCTATGCCAACAATTTATGATTGAAATGTACGTGAAGGTAAAGAACGAATGACTACGATTTCTATGATATAATCAAAAGAAACTGCTTGTGGAAGTATACATTCACTGTCGAGACGCTATCAGCAACCATAATCGTAGGAAGATATTCCACGTAATATGCGAGAATACATACAGAATGCTATGACTTTTGTGAACAAATGCGGACGATTGTGTATATTTGTAACATTTACATGTAATACAAATTGGCAGTAGATAACATTTTTGCAATTGCCAGGCAAAAAAGTATGACAATATGGCACAAGTATTAAAACAAAAATTGAAGTTTTTAATGATCTTCATTACAAAATTCCACATATTCGAACCCACACGTTGCTGGATGTATTCGATTGAGTGGTAAAAGCGAGGATTACCTCATGCACACATTTTGAATTGGTTAGTGGTTAAAATACACCCTGAGGAAATCAATAGATTAATTTTCGCGGAAATTCCAGATCCGTCTACTGATTAACTACTGTTCGATATAAATACCACGAACATGATTTATGGGCCATGCAGTGATCTGAATCGGTTATCGCCCTACATGGAAAATGAAAAATATACAAAGCGTTTACCTAAAGATTTCACCAACGATACAATCTCAAACATCGACTGATATCCAATATATCGTCAAAGAAATACTGATTATGATAGACAATAATTTAGGATAAATATCAACAACGCAGACATCGAGATTGACAATTGTTGGGTGATGCCATATTCTCAGTTTGGCGGGACAAGGTGGTTTCTTTTTTTTTGGATGGACCAGGTGAATTTGGCAAAACGTTTCTCATTCCCCTAATTCTCGCCGAAATAATATCAATAATAGAATCGCATTGACCGTTACATTATCTGGCATTGCAGTAACTTTATTGAATGTAGGAAACAGCTCATTCAGCATTTTTGCTTCCTCTGAATATTCAAAATAACTCAGAGGCAGTGTTCAATATAAAATTCAATCGACCATGGCCACAGTTCTGAAAATATACAAAATTATCATCTGGGATGAATGCATAATGGCACATAAAAATTATCTTGGAGCGTTGAACAGAACTCTCGAAGATATAAAAAAACAATGACAAACTATTCGGCGGCATTCTGTTACTCCTTTCAGGTGATTTCAGACAAACACATCCCAACATTCCACATTCAACATACGTCGATGAGATCAACGCTTG
>JAIPRL010010050.1:0-16326 GCA_025469235.1 Pemphigus obesinymphae
GAGGAAGGTGGGAGTAAGTGAAGAAGATGCGGGAGATAGAGTTAAGTGGAAGTGTAGGACCAGGGTGGCCGACCCCAAATAGTTGGGAGAGAAGGCGAAGGAGAAGAAGAAGAAGAAGAAGAAGAATTTATCAACTACCGAAGCTATTCTTATACTATATATACTTATATACTCATTCCTTATTTTGTCCTCTCTAGTCACTCCACACATCCACATTAACATTCGCATCTCTGCTACACTCATTCTCTGTTCTATCTTTCTATCTACGGCCCAATATTCTGTTCCATGCATTGTTGCATGTCTCACCACTGTCTTGTAAAAATTACCTTTTAATCTAATAGGGATTATTTTGTTATACAAAATACCTGACGCTTCTTTCCGCTTCATCCATCATCACGTTTAATCCTGTTTCATATCCTCTCCGAAGATTATCTTTCTGTACAATGGACCCTATATATTTAAACCTCTCAATCTCTCCCACAACACCTCCATTCAACTTCATCCCTTGCTCTTCCTTATTTCCTCTGTGTTTACTTTCACCAAAATCATACTCTATATTATATTCTGTTTTACTCCTACTAACCTTAGTTTTTAATTTCAAAAACTTCCCTCCACTCTTCAAATCTACCATTCACTTTCTCAGGAATCTCTTCTAATAGTACTATATCATATGAAAACAGCATGCATCAGGGTACCTCATCCGAATATCCATTATTTCATCTATTACCAGAGAAAATAAGTAATGACTCAAACCCTGGTGCACTCCCACACTGACCCTATAATCCTCAGTTTCTCCACATAGACTCCTCACTCTCATACTTGTTCCTTCATTAATGTCTTCAATTATGTTCACATACATCTTTCAATCCTTTTTTCATTAATTCCTACTAGGATCTCCCTCATAAGCCTTCTCTAGATCAATAAATAGCGTACACAATTTCCTTTTACTTTTTCTGTACTCCTCTACAATCTGTCTTACACAAATTATTGGCTCTATTGTTTACCTTCCTTTCATAATCCCAAACTGATTTCTCCTAAGAAATGTCTAACTTTTTACTCTTTTATCTATTATTCGCCCCTGATAGGTGTTGCACTCAAGCTAGTTTTTATTATTATATTGCACATTGATACATAAATATTAAATACATAATATTATATTATAATGATTAATAAATAATAATATTATACTTAATGTGGAAAACTATTGAAAATATTTAATTTATATTAAATAATTTAATTTCGTTAATAGACATAAAATAGCAACAATTCAATAATTTATGTCTATTACCTATGCATAAAAATGGAATGCTATATATGTATCACATACATTTTGTACACGAAAATCATTTGAATTGAACAGTAAAATGTTCTCGTGCATTTAGCTTAACAGTTTTGATTAAATAACTTGTAAAATTAATTCGTTTGAATTTTATTTGGTTGTCGATAAACTACAGGTAATATAAAATGTAGGTGTAAAAAACGAGGATCACATTGAACCCCATGTTAATTTAATAATATTAATTATATTTGTTTGTTATACCTAATACTTTTTGTCAAAATAGATATCACTTTAAACATATTTTTTAATTATTAAAAAAAGAATAATAAAAACTTTTATTATGTATTCTTTTAATTAACTAAATATTTTTAAATGATAACAATACTGTCAATAACTTATACTCTTGATAGATAATGATGTATAGGATATCAGGTTAACCTGATGATGACTTATAGACGAAACTCTTTTTGCCTTTATAAACATTTTATGAATATTCTAGGTATATTTTATTTTTATATATTAATTTTTTATTATATATATATTATAAAGTATTGTTATTTTTATAATATATATTTTATTTTAACTATTAGGATCCCCAAACTGCTATAACTGCAGTCTTCTAAGACTATTTTGATCAAACATTTGAACAACGTCATCATCTTTGAACTTTTCTTTTTTGTTGCATTACAATGATTGTGTTCATACATTTTTTTCTTTTATCATCCAATTTTTAATAATTGTTATTAACAAAATTACAACTACAGAATATAACAAAACTACAACTATTACTGAATAACTGCAAATTGCAATCAAATTAGCGCATAAATAGCTGAAAAAAAAACACGGCATTGGCCCATGGGGGTGGCTATAGCCTCCTTAGCCCTCCCCCTAGCTACACCCTTGGTCCAAAACCATCTTAAGAATTATTTATTATTTGTATTTACTTTAGTTAGTAGGGTCAAGCTGTATTGTATGCCGCTCCTTTACTGTTAACTAGAATTACGCGGCCGCTGCTACTGTGGTTTGGACACACATTTAAAGAATAATACAATTTCAAAATATTTAAAAGTGATACTGATATGGGACCATTTATAAATTACTTTTGAAATATATTTAATACAATTTATAAATGTACAATTTTTTTTTAATTCGCCTATACAACTTCTTAAAGTTCAGATGTTTGAATATTTTGAATAAATAATAACAAAATGAAAATTCAATGATCCCAATATAATATTAATATAAAAAAAAATCCTGGCAATGGACTTAGTACAACGTAAATAATAAAACATATAACAATACAGGAAATACTAACTAAAATAAATGATTTATGTAATCAAGTATATCTAACCTAACCTACGTTATTTCTTATTATGAATAATAGAAAAATATTTTTTATGAAATGATAATAACGATAAAAATGATAATATAAATGACAGCCTGAAATTGAGTGATTATTAAATAGATAGACCGTTAACCCGATATTTCACGGTTTATTAAAAATTTGACAAACGTATGTACGACGCATTTATTTTATCAAGTAGTAAAATAATAATATAATAGTTTAATGTCGGGTTGCATAAAACCAATCATTAAATTACGTTTTAATTATGTTAAAAATATTTTTATTATTTTAATAAGACTATAGGTAACTCTAGTAAAATTTGTGATGTACCTATCTAAATAGCAAATATAGTATATATCTACAATACAACCAGATTTTATTATTCTTCAATGGATAAAATTACGTTTAAATGTTTAGTGAACCGAAATCGGATCACTAGTATAGTGAGCTTTTTTAAAGGATTACTAAATTTGGTAATCGTTTAATAAGCCGTTAAAAAATTTAGTCATTCAGTAAATCGCTAATCATTCATTTAACATCTAGTGAACATTTATAAAATCCGGCATAAGTGTTATACAATCGACCATATACCTAGTCCAAGGACACCCGCAGGATGACCGGAGGGGCCCCCTCACTTTTTGAGCCAATGTTTGTATATAGGGTGTATTTTACTTTAAATTCCTTTATATTTTTTTATCCAATAAAAATCATTATTTATGTAAAAAAAATGGCGCGAAAAACGCTGAAGCGATAAGAAACGGACAGTGGGTTTTCTTCCATGCGAACTATAGGATGAACACGGAACTTATACGGTATGTACTAACCTAAACTTCGCGTCTTCGGAAAAGTCCAAATACGGAAGAACGGAAAACGGAAAATTCGTAAATCCAATTAATCCAAAGCACAATGGCGATAAAAAACGGAAAAGAAAATACTCGCGCGACCGCCGGTACCGAAAAAAGCATAAAGTTTTCTTTTCTACGAAAAACCGTCTATTCGGAGTTTGCATATTATATAATAGATTGTACAAGAATATTATATTTTAAAATATAATTATTGATTAAAAATGTCAAATTTCTCTTAGGCAGCCGCAGATACCGACGCAACGTATATCATGCTCCAACCAACCCACCAGGCGTTACAAAATCTATTTATAAACATTTTTATCGGGGAACCAATAATAATTTTCAATTTTCTTATTAATTTGTATTTATTATTTAACTACGATTTACAAGACAATTTAAATATGCTTATAACAATGCTTCAAGTTATTACATACAATTTAATAATTGATACTAACAATTAAATTATATTTTGTTAGTCTATAAAAATGTTAAAGTTAAGACCGGCAATTGGTTTAAAATTTCTATTGCTGTGTAATAATATAATATATTATAATTACATAATATAATCATGTTCATGATACTTTTATCTATCTTTTTATCTTTCATCAGATCAATCACTATTGCTAAGTATAAATAATACTTTCTTATGTTGTAAACTATGGCTTATTATATCAATAAAACTATAAGTAATATAAATATTTCTAAGTGTTTTTTTTTTCTTAATTGTAATAAGTGTTATAAAAACATTTGATTATAATTTATAACAATATTTTATTATTATTACCTATTTTTTACAATTATTCATTTTTAAACGTTTTGTTTGTATAGTGACAACAACAAACAAATATTTAAAAAAATTTCTGTATTACAAATATTCCTTTACTATAAGTACCAATTACATCATATTATTAACTGTCCAAATGTAGTACATCTAATTTCAAGTACTTAATAACTTATTTCCTTTAATATTATTCTGAGTAATTGTAAAAGAAACATATAAAACCAATATATACTTTTTTTGTATATGGAGATGGATAACAGGATCTTTTTATTCGTTACTTGCAACATTACAGGTATGTAATCGGTTCTATTAAAATTACCGGTGATGACATAGAATCAATGATTACCCCACTATAGTAAAAACCCAAAATATAATTTTTAAATTCCGGTAACCGATAAACACTCATTAGATTCAGAAATAAAAACAGGGAATCGGATCTCGGTTGTCAAAAAATTCATTTTTTTGCCAGTTTTAGGTTTTAAGCCCGAAATAAATCATTCAAAAATAATTCTAAATGGTAATTTATATATATAGAAAATCTATGCTCATGTTTTTCCCTAATGATAGATGACTAGGTCATACTAGTACATTAAGTTTAAACCAATAAAATATTCTAATTCACGTGATTTACCAATGTTCAAATTACAATTATTCAGTATTCATAAATGATATTATAACTATAAATGTATTAAGTTTCTTGTATATAATAATACACACGAATTTTGTAACTCATCTAAAACAAAAACTATAAAATTTCATCGAATGGAGAAATCGGGTTTTTTTTGTTAAGAAGACGTTAAGATTACGAGCACGATACCTTAAAGTGTCGAGTTATTGAATGTAGTTATAGACACTATAGAAATATTACTTTAGTTAGGTATTCTATATAGATAAATCCAAAATATAGACGTATATTAAAATGTGCTGTACTGCTCTCCTAGAATCAAGTGCAGTAACTGGTCAAAAACGAAAAAAAAATCAACGAACATATCGTCTAATTCCATAATACATCAAAAATTACTTAGACAACTCTTTTGCATAATCTTGTGGCCAAAAAATGCTAAGTAAACCGCGAGTGTATAGTGTATTCATTTTTATTTAGTCATTTATTTTATATACGACATATATTATATCGTAAATATTTGTATTGATAATAATAGTTCGTAATAATATATTAATACACATTATGACAAATACAAAACTACGTGTTATTATAATGCATCGTCGTATAATATGCACTTTGCAGTGTGGGGAAAATAAAATCGTTATACATGTGTGTGTGTGCGCGTCGTTCACAATGAATAACGAGAAAATTTGCGAGTCGTGTACGTACAGTAATGTACAATACACGGCGAACAAGTCATTGTGAAAAAAAGGGCGTCGTAAAAAAACAAAAAAAAGGGGTGAAAATAAAACAACGAAAAACTTTTTGGTGTACCACACAACGACGAATAAAAGATAAAACAGACTCGTATGCGTGTTTAGCACTCGAGAGGCTTTGGAGTTTGAACATATAACCATACACATATATTTTTTTTCATATCACAGACAAAATAAGGTGGATGTCATGTATTTATATTTATTTGTTTCTATAAAATATATACTGCAAGCTTTTATTCAAATGGATTAGCGTACGATTTCAATACATTGTAAATGTATACGATTCTGACAACATACGATGTATGTATGCACAACAAACAACCAATAACTAATTATATAGTTATATAAAAATAATAATATATATTTATAATAAATAGTAGTAAATCAAAACAAAAACATCATATTATAAAAATTAATAATATATAGTATAATTTAATATAATATTGTATACCTATATCGTAATATTTATATTCAAAAATTGTAATTAAATCTACAAAAGTTTGTATTCACATTCGCAAGTAACATATAACAATGTTAGGGTAACCATGGCGTTTATAATTGCAAGGGGCACGGAATTGAACAGAAAAATGTTTCGGGATAAGGAACGAGTATAAAGTAATGTATTATTAAAATTGTTTTTAGGAAGAACAGAAGCAGGTAATATTCACAGTAATTCCCGATAGTAATTTAATATATGCTTGCTGGTGCAGTCAGCTAAACTTTCCAACCTGAGATAATAAAGGATAAGCATGGACATTAGTGACCATTTGTATATTTTTAATTGATAACATTCAACCGCAGTAAATGGCTCCCAGCTGACTATAGTTATATAGTTAGGGATAGTATAGAACAGTGGTTTTTAACCTGGGGGTCACGAGTGATAGTTGGGGGGGGTCACTCTAATGATGAAAAATGGTTATTGAAAAAATAAAAAATATTACTTCACCTAACAAATTTGGAAGCAAATTGTAAAACACAGTTTGAAACATTTACAGAAAATAAATTAGGATAGATAACAAATCCATTTATATAAATGAAATTAAGTTTGAAAATAAACGAAGAACTCATTGAGTTATTGAGTTCTCATCCGTTGACAATTAAAAAAAATAAAAATTATATACGATTTAAGGAAACTTCATATGATAAAATTTGACTTTCTATAAAAACAGATATCCAGAATTATCAGAATCTTCTATATAATATCATTCATTCAACCTATTATTTTATATTATTTATAATTATTCTATCTTAATTAAGTTATTATGTATATTATTTTTTATTATACTCTAGAATCATCACAATTATTTAACAAAATATTATTATCGGATTTATAAATACATTATATTGTTTTTGAGCCTCGGCCTATTCAGATAATTAAATTAAATAAAATAATATAGAAATATTGTAAACCATAATATTCAATGTTCAAGTTTCCAAATTAAAATGTGACTAATAATATTGTAAATTTTTGTTTAAGTATAATATATATATAATAAGTATAATAAGTATAAAATCTATTATTCTAATTCTAATCAAATGCAAAAATATTAATTATTATCAAATCAATGGCTCAAATTTATTATAAAAATAAATGTTGTAAATTGTAGTTATTACCGATAATTGTTTATATAAATTATATATGATTTAACGTAAAACCATAAGTATTATTTATAGTGTATTCTATATATACTATATAATATTTGAAAAATGTATTCAAGTTTTGTTAAAAATATGTTTAAATTGTCGTCTTAAAAAAACAAAAAATTAGGGGGCGCGATTCAAAAAAATTTTAAAACGACTGGTATAGACTATTCTGAAACAACAACTTGAACAACAGCGCTGACTTCTAAGACAAATATTTATGATGGTGCACAATCGAAATGTGCTGTATTTGGGCATGCATATTTGACAGTTTCATTCCCACTACTCCCATAATTCGTTCAATAATATATTAAATAGTGGTGCAAAAACAAGTTGTGCTCCGTCCATCTGTGGTGAGCAAATCTGTGGCCTGCCACGAATAAATATCACAGTGACTTACATGAGTACAGTCTGTATGCGAGTACGCGGTGGTATTTTTATTCTATCTTCGCCCCATCACGATATCAATAACCTGAATTATCTTATCTATAATTGATCATAATATCCTAATGTTTTTTAGTTTTGTTGGCCTTTTTAGTTTATTTATTTCAAAACAATGTAGGTACGCATTTTTTATTAAAATAAAAAAAGCGTACCTAGTGTGTAAATGTATTATTAAAATATAAAATTAAATGTTTAAACAAAATTCAGTTAGATTTTTCCTCAGTTTTTATCACAAAATTACATTTTTCGTCGTTATCATTGGAGCAAAAGATTGCAACTAAAAATGAAGGTAGGCCAAAGCCAAAATTAACTATTGTAAAAGAGTCGAAATACAAAGATAAAATAATAAAAATAGTTTTAATATGGAATTGTATGAAAAGTATTGGATCGGTGATTGCGATGTAACTCATAAGATGTTTGTTTTCCGGGGAAAATAGTAGGTAAAATATGCACAATATTGGTTTTGCTTTATTTTATTCATGCTATTAACTATTGTATAATATTTTATAAATGTGCGCTACTAACTATTTTACCCACGAGCCGCCATTGCAAAATGATGGATTTATGGAATTTTAAAATATTAACTTTGAACATTCGTATAATCATATCTATTCAAATATAACCATTGTAGGCTTATAAAAAAAAGTACACATATGAAAACAACATTACAGTACCTATAGTAACAATGTATATTTATTCATTAGGTCTATAAGAATTATGTTAGCAAATTAATTGATAGTTGTACAATATTTTAACTTGTGTGAAATGGTCACTGAAAAAGGACTCCACTTTAGCATAAGCTGGAGTGCAATTAGAAACGTTTTCCAGAGTCTCCGGATACCTTTTTTGTTCAGAAAAAAATTCGAGGTGTACATGTAAACTCCCTGACTTGACTCTATTACGTTCAAAAATTAAGCTAATTCATTAGATAATTCGTCTCCTTTGACGCACTCTATTAGTCGTCACAACTATTTTTATATAATATGTGGTTGAGGTTCACCTACTAAATTTATAGTTTAATACTATCACATAATATTTTATTTTATTTCAACCTTTTATTTAAAACTGTTGGTTTGCGTAGCAATTAAGAATATTTTAATTATATTATCCCTCAAACTTCTATTTTTATTATATTATATTAATTCGTTGTTACTATAAATAAAAATTGTTACCTATATTATTCGTTATATCGTTATTGTGATAATCATTTTTATTATTTTTAAGTAACTGATTAATAACATGATAGTTCAATCAAATGGACGAATACAAAATGTTTTCTCGCGAAGAAATAAAATAACTATGGATATCGTTTCTAAACGCACACATCTAAACATTGAAGCGAGCAAAAGATATATAAATGAAGTGTACTCACATACCGATAATAAAATATTGTATTATTTTGTTTTTATATATGAAACCATGAAATATTCTATGATAAAAGTAATTAAATAGGTAATAAAATTGTGTATTCGTAAACCAACATATTACAATATATTTTTTTCGATTTTAATAAGGCGATATATTATGAATAGGCCACTCTAAATGCCCATCTGTCCGCTTACAACATGTGTAGGGACATAATTACGAAGTATATACATAATATATCCCCACATGATGTATTTATATGTTTATATGTTGTGGTTTTATCCTAATTCTAAGTGTAAATACAAATCTTAAAAATTATTACGAAATAAAAAACAATTACATTTTTAAAAATTATCAATAGAACAGATTACATGGTTTATGTGTTTATCTGATAAGTTTTGCGTAGAATCATACACTTTTACATTAATTTTACTCCGGTAAAATTATAGATTAATTGATCTTTAAGCTACTTTTTACTCTTAAGAAGACATATCATCTGCATTTGCTGTTTCCATCAAACCAACTGATAATATACAAAATATACATCCAGCATACTAATCACAACTTTGTAATTTATATTATTAGAGTAAATGGATTTATTACAAAAATTATAGACTATTATCTATGCTCCACAATAAATTTTAATTTTCTAAAGAGGTACAACTATTTTTAAATTCCAATAATTTAAATAGATATATTTCTCTTCAAAATTTAAATTTAAAAAAAGGGTCTTCCCTGCTGGATAATGATCTTGTCTTTAATTTTTGTAATAAGTTAATGCACTTTAGTATTGGAAATTACAAAGTTGTAATAAGAATGTAAATTTGGTGTTAGACGGAGACAGCAAATGCGGGTACTACGTCCTCTTAGTAGTGATGCACAAAGCAAGACCAAGACCATGGCAGTCTTGGTCTTGGTCTTGGTCTTGTTGAATGAATCTTGGTCTTGGTCTTGGTCTTAGTAACTCAGTCTTGGTCTTGGTTTTGCAATATTCTTGCAGCCTTGATTTTTTTTTTTTACCAAAGTTATAAATAAGAATCTTCTTCTTCTTCTCCTTCGCCTTCTCTCCCAACTATTTGGGGTCGGCCACATTAAAGTTATAAATAAGAATAAATAATTTATTTATAAGTACACAAGGGGGGATACAGGGAGCAAAGGGAGTAATTCCTCCCTCCGTTCACAAAAAATAATTAGGTAAGTACCTGTATAGTTGACCGTTTTCAATAAATCGAACTTTCAAGAAATAGTAGAATATCTGACAAATATATTCGATAAACGATAATCATTTCCAAAAATATTACAATAGGATATTGATGATTACATTACGAGAAATCTGCAGATTTGGTGTGGAATTATAAATAATGTATACCAAGAAAAAAAATGTAATAAATAACGTATTTAATTCATTAATTTTTATTTTATTTAAAAGCAAGACTTGCAAGGGTCTTGCAGTCAAGTCTTGGTCTCGGTCTCGGTCTTGCATAAATTTTTATTTCAGTCTTGCTATGAAATAGTAAAATCTTGGTCTTGCATTTTCGCAAGACCAAGACCAAGACCAAGACCAAATTTGCCCATCACTACCTCTTAGAGCCTAGAAATTTAGAACTATTAATGAGAGAAGGAAAAATATAAAACAAATTTGTTATAACTTTTCTTAGTAAATAATTAAATGTAATATAGAAAGTACCATGTTGATTTGCGATGAGTTATCAAATGTTTGGAAAAGGGGTATGGGGGGGGGGACAAATAGCCTCTCACGTATTAGCCTTAATTTGTATTTTTTTTTAATACATATGTATATATTTATTATTAATACAAAATATTAAATAAATAACAATATTTACCTACACCTATCTATGCTTATGATGGTGTAGGGAGTTTAAAGTTTTGGTTAATTAATTACAATTTTTCTTTTTAAATAGACTTAGTAATACTAAGATTCTAAACATTGACTTATTTTATTAAATACATTATTGATACATTTCTTAATGTTAGTATTATCATTTAGAATATTTTTTTTTACATCAATTGGCAGAGAGTTAAAATAATGTACAGGGCCCAAATAATTAATGAACTTTTGACCAAAACTTGTATTAGTGTATATCACTTTAATATCAAATAATATTTTTTCCCTCCTAGGTTTATCTTTCTGTTTATGAAAGTGAAAACTAGAAAATTGAAGTATTATTTTAATACCTCCTCCCCCACACTCGTAAAATATTCTTAATTACGCCACTGCACATGTGATTATATCGTTAATGGCGCTTACACATTAAAATGTATTATAAGTCAATTAGTATAGGCTTACATACGTTTGAAAATCGATAACAAATCACAAAAAAAAGGTTAAAAATAAAATTGATAAGGTATCATGTCGTTCACAACGCATTGCACGTGGCGGCGTCACTTACGACAAAATATAGACCTGATGGCGTCCATGTATAATATATTTCCAGATTTTAATTCCAAAAAACTTATAATTTACAATATGCATTTTTATTTTATTTTTATTTTTTATCATTTCCAGCATCGAAGTTATTATTTTTGCACAATCGGACGCAGCAGCCCCAAAAGATTAAAATTCGCTGAAAACTCACACTCCACGTATTTTGCACGGTTAATTAAACAAACATCGGCTTGCAGACAGACGGATTCGCAGACACACGGGCGGGGGGCAGCAGACGGATAGAGGACCGCCAGTCACATTTGGGATGTGGGACCGAGAGGGGGATTGCGAAGAGTTTGAATCGGACGAACATATTTTATTTTTTTTTTGCTTTCTACCCCTACCCCCTAAAGTAGCGGCGGCGGCAACCGTCAACAGCAGCAACAACCAGGAACAGGAGCAACAGCGACAGAGGTGAGTGTCTGGCTAGACTGGAACGGGTCGCGGGGAATACACGTATATATTATTACACACACACACACACACGTTGACGAGAATGCCTGAGCGTTTCCACCTACTCCCCTTCACGACACCAGTCACTGGGAGCCTACTCGAGCATTACCCCCGCCACAATTCACCAAAACAAACCCATACATAATATTATACGTGATATACTACTACTGCACTACTATTACCACTAATACTACTACTGGCCATTGACTCTGTGCTGCTGTATAGCGATACAATATTCAATATTATTTTATCCTAACACCCCACCCCCTCTCCACCAATCCCACATTACCTTATCCACCGATACCGTTCGCTCGGCGAGTGTGTATAATATATATAAACGATAGGAGAACACGCTTAAGGCGCGACGAAAGGCCGATGCACGAGCCGGTGGGGAATGAGGAGTGTTTGCGACAGCGACGGCGGCTTATAGGCGGGAAGTGTGGGGGAACACGTCTAGCCATATCGACCGAAGCCACGCCAGCGGTGGTAACCGTATATATATATATATGTATTTATGTGTACGCGTTTATAGTATAGTATATAGTGATGATGGCAGAGGCTTTGGTGCATTGCGCCGTTCATTTCCGGGGTGGCCGCGAGGTCGGGCGAGTAGGCCTCGGACGAGGTGTAGTGGAACGAAGGGACCGGCCGCGGCGCGGCGGTGTATGACATTATCAGACGGACGGCTACCCCCGTCCACCACTACCAATGGAGGCTTATACATTACTACTCTCCGCCAGCTCGTCCGACAGGATCAAACCGAATACCACTCGCCTCCACCCGTCGAATCGCACCAACCCTTTCGCGGAACACGATCAGTCGCTCGCAGACACGCAAACACTCCGCCGATATGCATTGTCCGGGACACTGCAGCTCAACCCCTCTAGACGGCCCGATTCTGTGGATATATTAACCTCATGTCTCCCCTTTTCCCCACTACAGAACGACGATAATAATGAAAATGATTTTGTCCCATTATTATTTAATACTTTTCTCTCGTCGCTTTTTTTTTTTTTTTTTTTATTGATCATCGCTATATTTTAATATTATTCCAATATAATATCCTTACAACTCCATCACTATCAAAACTACTTTTTTTTTTCAGATCATAACTATTTCAATTTAAAATTTAAAAAAAAACCTCGAACTTTTCTCTTATAAGAATCCGTTGTATTTACAAGTTAATTTGTTTTCTCAAATTACAATATATAAGTATAAATATATATATTATATATATTATACATTATTATAAGCCCGATACACAAAAATAATACACTTTAAACTGCATATATATATTATTTTTATGATAATAATAATTAATTTATAATTTATTTTATTATATTTACTTTTCACCAGGGCTTAAAACCACTTTCAAAAATATTTTGAGAATTGGTAACCGTTATTAAACGATTTTTTAAATTCATATATATATCGATAAAACAGTTCTTTGAATATTTAAAAATAAGTGGTTACCGCCTTTACGGTTATAAACCGATCATACTTTTTAAGGTAACCGCTTCCTAAATTTTAAGATAACTGCTTCTGGGTTTAAAACCACTTCTTCCTTCTTATAACCGGTTACTGGTTTCTAAGCTACGTTTTGAAATAGTTAATTACAATTTAAATAAGCGTTTGACAAACCTTTATAATATTTATGACAATTCGTCGTCCAATTTTTTAGTCTCTGCTTTCCAATCCCAAAATATTTGTTAAATTATTAAAATTATTTAGAAAATAAATCCTACGATAAAGTAAACTTTGAATAAATAATTGATAATAATTATAATATAATAGTCGTAAACAACAATTTTTTTCACAATTGTGCCTGCTGTCATTTCAATATTTCTTTTAACCACGGACTAACGTACATATAGGTACCTCGTATATAATCTATACACTTTGTACGTACCTAACCTATATAATATGCCCATGCTTTTAACAATCGCCAATAAGTCGATCAGATGATTAATCTATATATTTCACGATTAGTATACAGAATAACAATGAATAATATTGACGACTATTTTAAAATTTTTTGTTATCTTAAATTTAATTTTATTACACCAACTATAAACTGTATCATTAATGATGACTGACGACCCAAGAGCATATATATATTATATTATATTTGTATGTATGTATGTATGTATGTATGTATGTATGTATGTATGTATGTATGTATATATATATATGTATAGTGTACATACTCTTATAATGCAATTGTTGGCGATTTTTTTTTTTTTTTTTTGTTACTTTCAACATGAGTTAACGGTTCTGTTAAAATTATCGGTAATAACATAACGATTACCGGTTAATTTAAAACCTAAAATATAATTTTTGGTTACCGGTTACCGATGACCGCTTCTTAGATTTAAAAATAAAACCGAGAAGCGGTTTTCGGTCCTCAAAAAATGGGATTTTAACAGGTTTTAAGCCCTGCTTTTCACCATAATAAATGTCTTACTTCCTAAATTTCAAATATTTAAGGCTAGTGGTGTATATATAAGAGGTTCCTATAGTCTCCACCTAGTGTTAAAAAGAAAACGATTTTTTTATATAATTTATGTGTTGAGAGAGTATTTTTTTTTTATTATAACATTAATTTCATGAAATGTGTTTTTAATAAGAACTTTATAGATACATGCAGAATATAATAATATGATTTTATTATGGGTGTATTTAACTTAGGGTAAGGGAAATACCTAGACACCTATTTATATTTTACTTATTTTACATTCTGAGCGAAGCGAGGAATGTATTGGTTTTAACAATGATATAATTTTTTTTATGTCTGTGCCAAAAATTGTATACGAAGAGTGCTCCAATCATTACATGCTGCACCATTTTCCAGTAGCAAATCACATATAGTTGATACTTTAGAAAGGTCATTTTTAGATTTAATTTTAATGTTTTCGATAAACACATAAAAAACAACAAAAAAAACGAGTATGGTTATTTCATTGTTATTCCGTAAATAATAGTCATAAAGTCTTGAAAATACCACATAAAATGTATTAAATACAATATAATCGTTAATAAATGCTCGACATTTGTTTCCCAATTTTGTGTTGTATAAGCAATTTTAAATATTTGTATTATACGGGTTAAAAACCCTATTAAAATATATATTACATGTTTTATCAATTAAAAGTAAGTAGATATAAGTACAAATAAATAAAATGGATATGATGAACGAAGTCTAAATGGTAGATATAACTTACAGGTATGGTACATATATTAATAGAATAGTATATATAAACTTTAATTGTTAATTATTGTGTAAAATAATATATGAATGCTGTTTAAAAGATAATAATGAATTAAAAGTTCAAAAAATGGACACTTCACTCGTCGGGTTTCACTAAGGGTGGAGGAAACACTTCGCTTATCGGATAGGCAGTAGCGGCTCGTGTATGAAATGTGTGGTGGTGCACAACCAAAAAATACTACAGATTAATAACAAATATATTAACAGTATTATATTATGTTATTTTCTCAGTGTTTAAGACAATTCCGCTGACCGTTTTCCGTAACGGCGCCGTGCTAGTATTTTCTTTTCCGTTTTTATCGCCGTCGTGCTTTGGATTTACGATTTTTCCGTTTTCCGTTCTTCCGTATTTCGACTTTTCAGGAGACGCGAAGTTAAGGTACACGTAGTATAAGCTCTGTGTTCATCCTATAGATCGCATGGAAGAAAACCGTTCCACCGTCCGTTTCTTATTGCTTTTCAGCGTTTTTTGCGCCATTGTCTTATCATCACCCCGAAATCCCAAAATCGGATTTTCGACCTTTTTCCGACGTTTTTCAATGCCGTGTAGGTCAGAATCGGATTTCCCGGATATTTTAACACCCGACTGAACATTTCTTTGTCTATGATTTGTCTCTGTACGACCGAGAAGTTCGTTCCCAATATGTGTAGTTATCTATATTATGAGTCGAAATACGGTACCGTCAGTTATCTGAATCGTTTAAATGCCGATGGTCTTATCATCTCAATTAGATAGCTTAGTGGTATTAGACGTTGATTGTCAAACCGACATTCGATACGGGTCTACCAGTTCGAATTTCACTGTGTTAAACTGATTTTTTTTCTCGATCTTGGCGTCTACGGATATAATAATATTTATCCAATGTACGCGATATGTGAACAAAATCTTAATAAATGTTCATATCGTTGCAACTTTTATTATAAAATATTTATTATATTTTGTACCTACATATAATAGTACCTATTATAATACCCTGTGACAAGTTCACATTTTTTTTTCTCGGACTTTAAAAATTCGAGACGATAAGTCCGACCAACTGATTCACATAATAGGTACCTTCACCATATTTTTTTATATT
>JAIPRL010010051.1:0-16322 GCA_025469235.1 Pemphigus obesinymphae
ATTGTATTGTACCTAATTAGTTGTAAACGGTGTTATTATATAAATAATGTTATTATAATAAATAAAAGTTATTATTTGTTTAATACACTGGAAAAATGTATTCTCTAAACAGATAAATAATTAATTCAACTTATAAAAATAATACAATATTTATTATCCGTGCTATAAAATTTCCCATAACACAGTTTATTTTCATCAATTCTAATTTAAATTAATGTATCATTCTTAAAATATTATCTATATCACAGTGTTTAAAATCTAGTAGGATATTAAAAAGACGTTACTAAACGATCGTTTTAACACAATTTTTAAAAAAAAACGTATACGTGTTCTGACAATATTATTGTTCATTACTGATAATGTTTTAACTATTTTCAGATTTTTTTTTTTATTAATCAGTATTAAGTTATACTAATTCATATTATTGTAGACCATTTAAAATTGCAAATATTTCGATTAAATATAATTATCCTATTATTATATTATTAAATTACCCTTTACAGTGGTTGTAATTTATCGACTATTTAAAGACAATGTCTATTTCATATAAAATAATGGTATATACACTAAAAGAAATCAATGTGTTTTTTACCGAAATCAAATGAAAAAATCGTTTGCCGTGAAAATTGATTTACCATGTATTTTATACATTATTGGTGCAGTTATTAAAAATGAGTGTTTTATACTAAATAGCGGTGTGTTGTTCGGAGTACCCGTGGATAGTTTAACGGATACAATGTTTGTGCCGTGAAAAATAATAATTGATCTGTTACGAAATAATTATTATACATCTAAATTTGGTATACGTATAATCAAATAGTGATTTAAAATGAAAATAGTATTAATAAATAAAATAAATAAAGATGAGCAAGTCAATGAAAGAAATTAACTCAAATAAGTTAGGTGAAATTGGCTAAAAACTTTTAGTTATATAGGTGATATTAAAAATAATTTCAAATCGTTAATTTTAATTTTGATTAACTTTCCACGTTTTAAGTCAATAACAAAACAAATCGTGAATATAATTAATATTTTTTTAAATTTTAAATTTATTTTCAAAATAAATAGTATAACATCGGTAAACAATAAGGAAATTATCGGATAATAGAATGTTAATAAAATGCTAGCCAATAAGATGTAGAAGAGCTTTGCACACCACTTAGGATATTCATGGTGGATTTGGAAACCATAATAAACTATTTATTTGAATAAAGTACATAGTGTCAAAAAAATTAATTGGAAAATTTTATGACATTACCATACATATTATTTCACCAACTATGACAACTTTATTTGTTATTCTCCATTATATACAGTAGCTTTCACATGCATACGAAAGCTAGCAGGACTAGCAGGAGAATAAAGAAATTACGATTACCTCTTGAAAGAAAATCGTCTAAACAGAGACCAGCACCTTTAATTTATGCGCATGCGCGATTTCGATTTATTTTTATACTGTTATAATACCTATCTATTTATTATATGCCTACCTTACTCGGTATGGTGTTTCAAAGCAAGTCGGGGGATATTTTCGATTGAAGCGAAGCGGAGCGACATTCGAGAGCGTAGCGAGTGAATGAAGTCGGCCACAGCGAGCGTGTCCCTTCCTCTCAACTATATTTCTCCACAACACCTTTTTTAAAAATAAAATAAAATGCTATTAACAGCATACCGTATAGTAGTACTATCTGTTCTCACGTATCATTTCACGATTATTGTATTTACGCATGCGTATAAATCAAAAATGCTGTTCTCGGTTTAGACGCTACTCTTGAAAGTACCATCTAGAAATAATTGTAAATATGAAATTTGGAAACATGTAAACAATAGCTGTTTACATCAAAACATACATGATACCTTCTGTCCGAAAAATTATTTCTGGAAAAAAAAGTAAACTTCGTTGTAAAATCAATATATTCCTCGCTCTACTCAAAATCTAAAAAAGTAACTTTTAATTTAGTTGAAAAAATGAGAATCATGTTAGATATTTTAATTGTTTTTATATTAATAAAAGTATTTAATTTTAGATTGAAAAATTTGTTTTCATAATAGTGTTGAACTTAAAAAGATTATTAATTAAAAAACGTAACTCATTTTATAATTTTATCAATTAATATAAAATAGACTTTAACACTTGTGACTGTTATGTAGTAGTTTATATAAACTTAAATTACAATTAATAATAATTTTTAACTGCGTATACGTATTTCAAATTTAACTTATATTTAACTCGAATTAGGGTTTTTAGATCTTTTTTTCAATTTTTGACGTTATTCGTAATACGAGTATAAAGTACAACGTATCATTCTATTCACCACTGAAAATCATAGATTTTTCATCAAAATGTTTTCGTAAAAATGTCACGTTCTGATTATTACAAGACATCGTATATATGTACCTACGTACCTAATATGTACAAACAACCGCAAATAATAATTATGTCCGGATAATATTATTGTCGAGTGGATTATTCACATTGCTAGGCTTTATTTTTTTCATAGTCGTTCGAAACGAAAACACTTTATAATTGAGCGAAACAGTTTCACTATACGACAGGTGAAAAACGAATAATAAACACAGTGTGTATATCATGTTTATTGTATACAGATACCTACTATCGCGATGATAAGATGAAAATGATTAGAATATAAGTTCTTTGAATGTGTCGTAACTATTAACTGATGAAATTACGAGATAAAACACGTACTAGTAAAGATATGTATGACGTAACGTTTAATTCAATAATAATAATAATAATACAAACTATAAAACATTTGTGTCTATTTCGATTCATCATTATATTACCATTAATGGTAACCTACGTTACCTAGTCTTCTTTCTATTAAATTCCGGTAGCGTCATTTACATTATGGCTATAACAGATATAACTGCCGATGTATTATACTTATTAGACATAATTAAGGTGCATATTTTAAGTTGTGTGCATGATACACAAATGTGTTATGTATTATCGAATAATTTTTATTATTATTATAAGATTAACTGTACTATTATTCAGAACTTATGTGTAAAATTAAAAATGTTTGTAACTAATTGGTGATTAATACACGATAACTAGTTATATACATGCTAATAGTTAAATAAGCGCATTATAATTTAGTAAAATATAATTAGGCAAGATAACATTTTGTTGGGGGAACTTGAGGAAACACAGATGATAGATAGATAAAAATGTACCATGTCGAACGATATGACCAACGGGGGATCTAAATGTTCTAACGCGGATCAAAAAATTGGTACATAAAAATATCCTCCTTTAAAGGTCAAAATAATCCAATATCATAAAGCCCCCAGGAAGCCGGATATGTTTTATCCATTTACTCACAATTATTACTAAGTACATCTAAATACCTAATAATGTGTTTTTTTTCCCAATAATTATTTTTGTATAAATATATAAACATATAAGTAAACGTTTAGCAACATTCGAACGAAAAATTTTTGGAAACGAATTAATGGACCAAATAGAAACGAGGAAGGATAATTATAAAATAAGAACAATCGGAAAACAGAAAAACATGTACGAAGAAGTGAATATAGTGCGGTTTAGAAAATTTCGGCGTAGCCGTTTTAGCGTACACCATTTTAACGCGAAGGCTTTTCAGGGTAGAATCTATTTCGGCGTGAAATGCATTTTGGCGTTATTACTGTATTTTACTTTTTTAGTTAGTACTTTACATAGATAATTATTTATTTCTCCCAATAGTTAATGAAAAAAATTATCAAAAAATTACGCAAAAACTGTAAGAAAAAACATTTGTCTCAAAATCAATAATTTGACCACTTATTTTACGAGATTTTTTTAAATTCTGAAATTCTGATTAATACATAACAATAATAATGGTATCTTGACATTTCAATTTATATCAAATACTTTTCAATATCTATTTTACGAACAAATATAATAGGTATTTTATTAAAAAAATGGTTGATTAAAAATGAGATAAATTGAAGTTGTAATTAAATATTTTAATGATATTTAATATGATTATATGACATACATACTTAATTAATGTATTGATAATTAGTCATTAGTCAAACTATACATAGGAAGTTACCTACACATCACGTTTAAACAAATCATAAATGCACTGTATTATATGTATATTGTAAGTGGCTATATTAAAATTAAAAAACCATTAATATTTTAATTTTATACACATGAAAAAACTAAGAATTGAATACCTAATGAAATATAAGAAGATCAAAAAATATATTAGATATTAAAAATGGATATCACGATGAAATGTTTTCTATGCCGGAAAGGACCATCCACCGAAACGTCCACGACGAAACGTTCGGTTCCAAATATAATCGGAATCATGAAAAGCAGTAGACTAAGCTGGTTATGTCTAAAAGTTAGAAGGTCCCATCAAATTATCTTCAAGATGGAAGTTGGACACAAAACAGCCAAGAAGGCGTCTTAGACAATGGTGGGGTGATAGGATTGTCAAAAACTTAACATTGTTAGGAGTAGAGTATGCACTGCTATACAATTATAAAGAAGGTATTGGAGGCAATTGGTTGTCTTAGAAAGGCAAGAAGAAAAGTAAACGCAACAAATTTAATTTTAAAAAGGAGAAATATTTTCTAGAAAAAAACTTTTTTTTTTGTAAAATATTGTTTACCAAAGAAGTAACAGCTTTTTAAAAAAAGGAAAACTTAAAATGCTGTAATTTCTTTGATACACAATATTTTACAAAAATGATATGTCGTTTTCTAGAAAATATTCGTCCTTTTAAAATTGATATTAGGTGTTTTAACGTAAACAACACATTTATTGTTTTGCGTATTGTAATTTTGCTATATTGCCAATAGATAGACGGAGACAGCAAATGCATGTGCGATGACGTCTTTCTAACGAATAACTTATAACTTAATGACTTATATATTGAAAAATACTTACTCATTACTAGGAAACGGATTTATATGCACTAAAAACCCTCAAAATATCCTTTAAAAAATACTATAACATGCTACAAAATATGCACTTAAATATGCATTTAAAATTCAATATAATTGAAAAAAATGTATTAAAAAAAAAGGTATTAAAATCAAACAAAATTATTAATTAATTCTGTTGTGTTCACCAATAACATTCTGTCTATAAAAAAAAAAAAAAATATAACCAACATTTAAATTAAATTGTTATTTATTTGTCATAAATTTAATATTTTCCTTATTTCCTTATAACCTTATAAATTTTTATAACTATAAATAAAAATACGAGAAAATCTAGTTAAAAACAAAAATATGCACTTAAAAGAAAAAATATACACTTAAAAATTATAAATATGCATTATATATGCAAAAAAAAAATTTAAAAATTATAAATATGCAAAATATGTAAAATAAAGTTGATGTTCTTTTTATAAAAATGATATAAATCGTGCACATTTCTTATCAGATTTTAAATAGCTTATTCTAATAAATATATGGATTTACATATAAATCCGTTCCCTAATCATCACTTTATTTATAAGTTTATTTCACAAATAAATATACTTGACGAATAGTTTTCTGGTGAATGATGAACGCTTTAAAAACAGGGCCTAGTATAAATAAACAAATTATGATATGTTTTAGGTTTACCTATAGTTATTTTTTCTTTAATTAAAAATAATTATGAAAAATATTTTATATTTTATATGAGGACTAATATTGTAATTTAGTATAACAATATAAAAAAGTTTAATATTAAAATTGAATCGAATTTATAAAAATATAAAGAACCGAGTAAAATAAAAAATATTTTTTTTTTAATTAAACAACTTATAGATTTTAATAAGAAAGTGTATTACTAATAAGTATTAAATATTTAGTAGGTAAGTATATTTAAATGTATTTTAAGTATATTTACTTAAAAAGTAGTTAAAATTATTTTCAAAAAATTAAAATATTTAGTAATAAATTTTAATAAATAATTAGCTTAGATTAGGTAATTAGTAAATATCAACTTCATATTCTAAAAGATAAAACGTGCAAGGCTAACTTAATAATGTTCTTATTATACGTAGCATAATTATATGTCACACATTTTTAAGTTTTCAAATTAATATTAAAAACATATTTTTTAAACTAGTTAGGTTGATATATTGTACATGTTTTTTCTATTTTAACTAAACTTAAAGAATTACATTATTTTTTCGTTCACTTTTAACAGAATACTCTACTGAATGATAATGAATTAATCAATTTGATTATAAGAATTAGAAGAGTTTATGTTTTTATAATAATACTTTCCAAAGTAGGTATATTACAATTTAATAATATAAACACTATAATATTTACACTGATAACTGATTATAATAATATATAATGTTCAATACATAACATAAAATTATTTGATGTACTTAATATACTTACAAACCTACTAATTATAGGAGAAAGCATAATCATACATCATACAATGCAAGGAACGTGAAATTGGATACGCAAATATTATGAATAATGATGAAAAAAATTACGTCAAGTTATAATTTACATAGTTAAATAATTAAAGTAAGGGCCCCTAGTTATTATATAGTTAACAATAAATAAATATAATTCCTCAAATTCAATGCTAAATTGTCAACAAATGTTGTCTTATATTAGTTAAAAAATATCATTTTTATTAAAAATGAAATATATTATATGTATTGGATTTATTTATTTTTTTTAAATAGTTTATCATAGAGAAATATAATTGTCCTTCTATCTTTTTAAATATTTTTGATAAGTTAATAGCTCGATTACAGTACAATAATAATATACTATTTTATTATGTTATGATTAAAAAAAAACGTGAGACTATTGAATGAAAATATTTAGCATGGCCCTATTGTGCCAAAAAAACAACAACAAAAGTCATAGACTTTTTCATTAGTTTGCTTTAAATTTACCAACCAATTGCTGACTGGACCTAATTTTACTGACTTATTTTCCTAAAGTGGGGGGGGGGGTGTTTCATCTTCTGTCACTCCTTGGTACAGCTACGGATTCGATCGCAGTGTTTTTGACGATAGCTTGCCAAACTGAAAGACTTTCGGACGATCTTCTGACGTTTTCAAACTATATAATCCTTGAAGGTATTACAGTGAGTTTCAAAATTAAATTTAAACTAATATGTTTAAATTAATTTTTATATAATGAGAAGTTTTCTATTAAACAATATATTTTTTTTTTAATTCATCGCAATGACTTAATTTTTCAATTAAATATTAATCTTTTCAATTCCGCCATGTTCATCGTTATGAGACCCCTGTGCGATAAGCATTGAATATGTTTACTGGACGAATATAAATCCGGTAAAACACGTACTGTGAAATCATAACTGAATAGGTACATTAATCGTTTCACTCGGAATCAATAATTAAATAGTAACAATAATTACGTTCATATAATAATATTTTCAATATATGAACTAAACATTAGAAAGACGTTTGATTACACGGTTATAAATATCATTAATGACATAAAATATAAAGTATTTCATATCGTTGATTACGAAAAAGAAACAATCGTTTAGAAACTTCTTTTCACACATTGTTATCGAATTTTATATTTGATGATAATTACAAGATTGAAAGGACCACTTTTTTTATACTATTATTATTATAATCGGGACAACTAATCATTGATATAATTGTTTGGCAAGTTATTTAATTATCATTCGGTTAATCCAATTTAATAGAAAATGTATTCATTGTCGTCAATGTAATATGGCAATATCATAATGATAGTAATCAAGGCTCAAATCAAAAAAATAATATTATTTAACATTATGAAAATTGTAACGTTACTGAATTTTTAGTATTCTCGTTATTAAAATTTAAAAGTTACATTTTATTTGATATTTTACATTTTGACAATTTAAATGTTATCAAATTTTTTCTGTTTATTACTGTGTATTGTTAAACTTTTAAAAAAGGTTAACATTTAACGTTTCTGTTACGTTTTTGTTATCTATTTCAATTATTTTTTAATACGTTTAACGTTATACTTATAACTAGTGGTATTTTAGCAACTTTTTTCCGGGGTCTAAGCATCAGAATAAATTAGTATACCCGATTGAGCGCATAATGCATGCTAAAATTAAATGATTTCGTTTTACGGTATAATATATATTTTTGGTATACGCTAAATGAGTAAACAAGGGTAAGCAAAAAAATTTTTAAAATAATGTTGTCGTTTAACGTTATCGAATTTTTAATATTTTATGTTATTACAATTTACATTTTATAGATTTTTAGTGCTTTACTTTATGCTAATTTAAATGTTTTCAAATTCTTTCCATACATCGTTGTGTTTCGTTATATTTTTTGTTCCATTTGTCATTTATCGTTTCTGTTACATTTTCGTTGTATATTTTAATGGTTTTTTTGACACGTTTAATGTTATTTTATAACATTGTGAATATACTTTTGATCCCTTCTTACAATAAGTAAATTTATAATGAATACAAATGTACAATATGCAATTATTATATCAAAATTATATACAAATTTTTCTCTTCTGTAGCAATAATTTTTTCTCATCCATTGAGTAAATTATAAAGATAAAAATTTAAAAAAATTAAAACATTAAATTTTTTTTTTTTTTTGTATTAAATTTATTCATAAATAAAATTTAATTATAACATATATAATATAAATTACATTACTATAGTTTATAGATACTTTAATTACATAATTTGATACGATTAAAATACACCCAATTAACAAATTATATTGAAAAGTTAACAATACCTAACTTTATCTTTGAACTTAACTCCATTAGTTTACACTTTAATTAACTGTTAACATAATTATATTATTGACAATATGTAACAATTATTTGGATTTCCAAATTTTTAATTATATTATATATTAATGCATTTATACGGATAAATATTATAAGATTTTGTGAAAAAATAAGTTAATAAATTGTATCAAAAATAATTGATCATTTTATAATCAAAAAGCATTGAGGTATAATTACTTATTTCCTAACCTTTCATATACATATTCGATCTTGTAGAATATTAGTCAATAATTATGATAAAATATGAATGTCAAATTATGAAAAATATATATATATATATTTTGTAATAATATACATTATTATATTATAATGGATTATAAATGAAATGAAA
The DNA here is from genome assembly GCA_025469235.1 of Pemphigus obesinymphae. NCBI lineage: Eukaryota > Metazoa > Arthropoda > Insecta > Hemiptera > Aphididae > Pemphigus > Pemphigus obesinymphae. Next base: position 9,134 of record JAIPRL010010051.1, read on the forward strand.
GTGTTAGTGGTAAAACCATGTTTTGCTATATATTTTTAAAAAATCCTCCCTGTAAATAAATAGAAAGTACGTCACTGAGTATGAATTAATGAAAAACAACTAGACAATTAAAAAACAAGTTTGGTCTATGCTCGACATATAATTTGTATATTGTTGATGTTGTGTATTTCGTGAAATTATTATGATTATATCTTTGGAAAAACGATAACTAACCTGTCCTAAATCGGCATCTACAATTTTTAAAACATTGGACGTATATTTATAGTTGAGATTTGACTAGTTAATAACTTTAAACTAAGTTAAAAATAAGTATTTGTTAACTTTTTAACTTATTTAATTACTTTGATGTAGATACTGTTACTGTTATCATTCGGAATATTCTAACAATAATTATTTAATTAATTATTTTAAATATCCAATTTTATCTACTATAAAAATCTATTTTGTATCATATTTGTAATATTGCGTTATTATGAAAATAAATAAATTGTTTAATATACAAAATATACATATGTACGAAAAAATACCTTTTTATTTGACTTATTTATTATAGTTAAATTATAACAGGCTATGCCTTAAACAATAACTAATTAGGTCAATGATCATTTAACCATAAGCTATTTCCCAAAAATGTTTACAAAAAAATTAATATTTTATTCAAATTTAATATTTATTAAATTATAATTATTAATTAATTAATTTTAAACTTTAGCTAGTTAATTTTATCGTTAAATTTAGAATTCTTGTGTATACCCCCCCCCCTCAAAAGTTTTTTTATTGCGTGTATTTTGTTGAAACGTTTTGTTTTTATTTTAAAATTAAATCTGAAAGATTAGGCAGAAGACCCAGAGGCAGACCGAAGAAACGATGGATGGATGGAGTGCAACAAGATCTAGAGAGGTTAGAAGTAACAAAATGGGAGGAAAGGATACAGGATCGTGATTATTGGAGAGCAGTGACGGTGGCAGCCAAAACTCTTACAGAGTTGTGAAGGCACAGAAGAAGAAGAAGAACAGTCAATTAGATATTTGGCCATATTATATTATACGAATGTTATATCAGTATAGTATAGTAGTCTTATAGGATATATTATATCACATTCGTATTACAATATTAATCTCACGTGACAATATATTCAACATGACAATTTGATAACTATAATACTTAAATATGCCAATAGTAATAGATTTGGAAAATACTATTCAAATGAAATTAAAATTGAATACCGATTAAAATCAATCGATACACATAAATGTTTTCGTACAACAAAAAATAATGACGTATATTTAGGAACTTTGTTTACTGGATAATAGTATAGTATATAATATATAAATCAAATGTATAATTTTAGATTTAAAATGAGCATAAATACTATATATATATATTTATTGATTACTGATATTTATTCTAATATAAGTAATCTTATAAGTAGTTAAAATCCAAAACATGTTATCTATGTATTCTTGTTACAGAATTGAACGAAATTTTCAAAAAAAGTTTTGAAATGTCTTCAATACTTATTATGTTAATTCAAGCTTGAAAATGTTATTTAATTCCAAAATGTGCCATCGCTTTCATCAAAATGAAACCAAAACTTATACTACTACTATTTCATCCAAAAATTTTGTAAACAATTTGTTTTTTATTTTTTGTTTTTTTTTAAATTTTAACATTTCAAAATCTCATGATTTTCAATCACAGATTTTAAGCTTTCGCAAAAAATATATTGAAAAAAATACGCTCGAGCACATTTAATACTCTTATCTTTCATATTTTGTAAAAAAAAAAGTTGTAGTTTTAGAGTGTAAATGTGATTTTTAACAAATATCGTGATACAATAATAAAAAATGGTACTGACACATGTTTATTTTTAAACAACATTTATAATATAATTGAATATTTTTGAATTGTTTAATTTTCATTTTTCTTAAAATTTCATAAAAATGGTCTAAACAAAACTTTTTAAAAATCTGGTGGAAAGCGTTTTCTTAAGCCTTTTACATTACCTATAAAAGTAATGTATATTTTGTACCTAAACTACACTTGCTTACATCGAAAATAAACATTACAAATATATTATATAACTTATTACTAGTAAGTAATTAGTCATAATAAGTTAAATTAGTTGATAGTAATAACTAATTACCAATATATGACTTTTTTTATTCTGAGTGGTGTGAGGGAGTTAGTGGTTTTATATTAATGTTTATTTCTTATTATTTAAAATTTTCTAAACATACTTGTTTGTACAGTTTTACGTGTCAAATTCAGTGAAAATTTTAACTGGTCCTTTAATAGGTAGTTACTACATAATATATACCTAGCAAGCAGCCAGTTTTTTTTCATCATAATGTAACGTAAATATAGGAATGATCAGAAATTTTAGTTTATATACTTGAAAAAATATCATCGAAATCTATAATTAATTTTAAAAAACTGTGAAGGACTTTTAAAGGTTGTCGATGGGAGAAATATGAGGAAATCTTGGCTATTGTAATTTTGTATTTTTTTGATAATAACACACGAAAAATATTTTAAAACAAATGTAAAATCAATTTAAGTATTTATTTAGCACGTATTCATTACATATAAATCGAGAATAAGTTTTAGGTTCAGCAATAGCACTACACCCTTGTACAGGAAAAACTAAACCAGGAAGGCAATAGAACAAGTAATCTCCTCGCACTTTCGAAAAGTAGGAGATTTAAAATTTAGTATTTATTTTAATATTATAAATTATAATATATGTATATTACATATTTTTCATAAATATTTTACACATTATTTTATTTGAAAAAATGACTTCTAAATTGAACATAATATCTACGAAATATCTCGAGTGAACTGCTTCCATCCCCTACTGACTAAAAATTTTTTTTGCTGAAAGAGGCCAATAAAAATTTTGTTCCCTCGTAAAATAAATCCTGGCTATGCGCCTGTTTCCTCCACTCTTAAAGTTTACCATTCACTTCCTCAGAACTATCTCCTATCAACAATATATCATCTGAAAATAGCATGCACCATGGTATTATCCTGTATATCCTTTGTTATTTCATACATTACATCATATAAAGTAGGCATGTAATCAAATCCGAACCTTGGTACACTTCCATTCTGATCTTAAAATCATCAGTTTCTCCACATGTACTTCTCACTCTTGTACTGTAAATACATGTCTTAAATTATGTTCACATACACCTTTGGTGATCCTTTCTTTATCAAATTCTCACTTCAAGATTTTCATGGGAAACCTACCATAAGCCTTCTATAGATTAATAAATATCATAGACAATTTCTTTGTTCTAAGTTCTATTGTTGACCTCCCCGTCATAAACCCAAACTGAATTCTAGTAACGATTGCTTTACTTCTTACCCTTTTATCTATTATTTATCATAACTATATATATATATAATATACTCATATATTATAATTATTAAATTATTATACTAAATTATTCAGTTATGTATGCAATAAAAATAAGGGGAAGTATTTATTATTAGTATTTATTTATGAGTTCGTAAAATAGTATGCTGATCGAAATATTTATATTGAAAATATAAAACATAAACAAACATTTATTGTATGTTATATAACAAAATAAATATTTTTTTCACCGAGTTAATATTTAATATACGTTTCACTTAAATTAATTTACCCAAAATGTTCAGATTAACTACTAAGTAAAAAGGTGAAATTTTGAACTCAAATATATCTTTTTTTTTTTTTTAATTTGCATTTTCATTGCATTAATTTAACAATTAGATACTAAGTTTAGCTGAGAATTCATTGATTTTAAAATTTATTTATTTATCTATTTATATTTATGTGTATATATTTTACATATATTTTTCGGATAGAAAAAGTAAAATAAAAGTTTTCCCGTATAGAACTTTCTAACAACGTGGTAGCAATTTTATCTAGTTGGTACTTTATTCAAGACATTTTTTTATTTTCCAAATAATTTTCATTAGCGTAAAGAAAAACTACCAAACTTAACGAAAACTTGTCGTAAATTTAAAAATAAATAAACTTTCCACATATTTATCGACTTATGAATTTGTTTATTGGTATTTACGTTTTTGTGTAGAAGGAAGTTTTGTGTTTTGGAGTAGAGAGTTTTCTGACAGAATATTCTTTCTAATTGATACTTTAAAGACATAATGTAATCATTTTTCTAGTAGTTTTCTTTCATCAAGATAAACTACTATAGATTACCAAAAATTGTTTTAAATCAAAAAATTAGATTAGTTACCAAAGCTTGAAATATACACAAATTATTTACTATAACAATTATTGACGTGGATAAAATATCGAGACTTGTTAATCACTTTTCAATCATTTTTAAAAAATTTTGAAATTTTTATACATATATCATTTTAATATACAATACACATAGTACATTATATATTTAAACTATATACATTTTTTGGGGTAGAAGATATCTAGTAAACTTTTGAATAAATTAACAAAATAAATATATTCTTGTGGATAAACTGTATGGATTTCAACCAGGTCGTTCAACCATGACTTGTAATCTTGTGCTTACTTCATATATTTATGACTCTTTTCGGGTGTACAAGCAAATCGATGCATTATATAAAGACTTTTTCAAAGCGTTTGATTGAGTGGACCACAATTTCTTTATAAAAACCTTAAACCTTATAGGCATTGGCAATCCATTACTATCTTGGCTAAGCTCATATCTGTTTAACCGTCATATCTATGTCTCAATCCTTTGTTTGTTCTATTTTGCTTTTATTCCTTCTTCCAGTGTACCAAAAGAAGCTGTAATTTTCCCTCTCCTCTTTGCCCTTTATGTTAATTCTGTGCCTTCAGTTGTTGGTCATGCCAAATTTCTCATATTCGCTGATGTTCTAAAATTATTCTTAGAGATAAACTCTATATCTGATTGTCATCTTCTCCAATAGGATCTAAACAACTTGGTGATGTAGGGTGAGTCCTTCGTTCTCTCCCTGAATATTTCTAAATGTTCTATATTTTTCTATTCCCACTCACACTCTCGTATTTATTTTCCTTGCATCATTCATAATATATTTATTAAATCCTTAGGCGACTCTATCCGTGACCAAGGTTTTACGTTCACCCAAGAACTTTCCTCAGTTAAGCACATTGAAGATATTTATTCCAAGGCGCTTAAGATTCTTGGTTTTATCCTTCGTTCCTCTTCTGAGTTCTACCTTCTATCCCCCCTCAAAGTCCTATACTGTGCCCTGAATATGGCAGTTTTCATTTGAACTCCTCCACTGCTTGTGCCTGTGCTACAAATGAGAGTGTTAAGGGAAAATTTCTCCACATTGCGACTCATAGATTCAATATCTTACTCATGATTACAAATCTATTCTACATGTCTCTAATATTTTTTCGTAAGCTGACCGTTGACATGTCCCTAATCTATCCTTTACCTGTCCAATTTTCTTTTTGCCAAAATTGTTTATTCTTTACTCTTATCCCTAATTAATTTTAACGTCTCTTCCTGCACTACTCGTTGTTCTATACTTTTTCATACTACTCGATCTTTTCCTAATTTTATGGAAAACCCACCTATTGTCTATCTCATGCGAACAGCAAATAGCAACCGCTTTTTTTCTTTGTAAATAATAAAAAATATATATAATATGTAATTATCTTCTTTAGTACTTACATTATTTGCATGTCTTTGTTATTGTTTATATTTTGTATTTCATATTGTATACATATTTCATTTTTTATTTTTGGGCTTCCCCCATTTATATGAATAAAATACACACACATATATATATATTATATATATATATATTTCTGACAGGAAATTTAGTATAGTTTGAATTTCAAATGGAAAATTTTTTAGTGTTTTTTAAGTAAATATTCTCTTATTTCATATTTTGTAAAACTATTGACTCTGCGGTTATACAGAAAAGTGTTTTACTTATAAAGCGTAAAAGTGATTCTTAACAAATATCGTGATAACACAACAATAAAAAATGGTACTGACAAATGACTATTTTTAAATTAGGTACTTTTAAAATATAATTAAATAATTTTAAATTGCTGGACTTAAATTTTTCATAAAATTTCATAAAAATGTCCTATACAAAACCCCTTATCAATCTAAAGAAATAATTTATTATTACTACCTAATTAACCACCAACCGACCAACCGTAATGCAATTCAAGTTACAAAACGTCGAAGGAACATTATTTATAATTTGTGTTTCAAATGTAACATCCTATTACAATATCTATATGCTGTTGTGAAAACGTGTAATTGAAACATAACTTTTAAGAGATGATTAAATCATTCAGTATCTAATCTGACGAGTGAAGGGCATTCAACTCTTTTTAATTAAAAAATTCATTTTGCATAGTTATTCAGTCGAGTTAGTAACCCAATGGGGGTGAATAATTTATACGAGTTTGTTGTACATATTTCAATTACAATTTATGTATATGTATAATATTAATGTATTTGCTAATGGGCACTTAATATTATAAAAAAAAGTAAAATGTGGAAAAATTTACTAAAATAATTTCCAGGGCTTGAAAACGAAAATAATATTTCGGTTTTGATTTCGATTTCGATTACCGGTTTTACATTTTTTTCGGTTTCGATTTCGATTTGAAATACCGGTTTCAAAATATTTTGATTTCGATTTTGACTTTGTATACCGGTATTTTATATTTTCGATTTCGATTTTAAATACTGATTTGAAAATATTTCGTTTTCGGTTTTGACTGGGTATACCGGTATTTTCCATTTTCAATTTGGATTTGAAATACCAGTTTCAAAAAATTTCGTTTTCGGTTTTAACTTTGTATACTGGTATTTCGAATTTTTGATTTCGATTTAAAATACAGGTTTCAAAAATTTTGGTTTCGGTTTTACTTTAAATACCAGTATTTTATATTTTTGATTTTAAATAGCGTAGTCTTAATTTTTACTTTAACACCAATTTTTATTTTTGTTTTTATTTATTCATTAGATTTTGATTTAATTTATGTTTATCATGATTTATATTTATCTTGATTTTTGTTTTGTAGTTTTTATTTTGCTTGCAGTGATGTGAAAATGTTTATATACCTACGCTCCGTGGACCATGATTATAGTTACTTACCTACTGGCTACTTAATATTATAGAAATTATATTATAATATTTCTTGTCTTGATCTGATATAGTATTCATTGATTTT
>JAIPRL010010052.1:0-16321 GCA_025469235.1 Pemphigus obesinymphae
CGAACGGCGATCTGTTATCAGTGTTTTACCCGGTCTGAAATGTTCTTTTTACTCAATTTGACTTGCAGCGCTAAACGATGACAGCGGTGAATTTCAAACTAATGCGGTAAATAAAACTCAGTTATCATCAACACGAGTTCTTCAATTATCACCATTTTTTCATGGTATCACCATATAATAATAAAATATTAAGTTCGATTGAAAAATTGTCCCATATTCTGAATAAACTGTCACACTGTATTAGTTTACAATCCACCGCCGCAACAAAATAGCGCTATAAGTCAAATTGGGAAACAAGAACATTCTGTCTTCACTTGATAAGGTACCGTTCGGCATCCTGTATATCTTAATTCGTGGTCTACACGGCACACGGTGTCAGTGGAATGCCGCCTTATAGCCCGGATCCAAAGACACTGCAACGTAGTATCAAGGATGATAAAGGGCTAGCACAACCGCGCCACCAGTAGAGTTATCTTCCAGTTTTATTTTTCATTGTTTACATTGTATAATAATAATGACATCGCCCAGTGAAAACTAAACGATCGTTCGTTGTTTAGATAGGTATATCGTAGTATAATTTCTGCATAAGCTTCGGTTTGTTCGTAAGTTTTTCCAAATCGGCAATAAGTCCAACAATAACGTTTATGTCTCATTAGACATTTCTCTTATCCGTTCTCCCTTTGTCATTCAATACTGATTGTACATCAGATCCGTTACCAAAATGAAGAATTTCTACTGTTTTCTCATTCTACTTGGTATTCAATTGAGTAAGTATATTATATTAAATTGTAATGCCACCGTCTATCAAACTATCAACATTACCAGATAAATATCGATGACAACTACAACGGCAAAAGGTAGTATTACAAAATAATATAGCCGTCAAAATTCAAAGAATTATGAGCTACGCAGATTCAGACAGTCATTATTTTTTAACTGGGGAAAATGTAAAGAGCCACATATTATAATTAAAGCCTTCGCCCTCAATCTGCCCTATATAATGCATTTATATGCAAAATAGCATTATTACCATTTAAAAAAATTGTTTCCAAACAATTGATCGGCTATATTGCATGCCTACCTACTGTATAATTATATAATCAATCACTAAACTCATATTTTTTAATATTACTTTATAACCTATATAATACCACCACTAATTGTAAAATAAAACATAATATCTAGGTAGGTACCTAATAATTTAATATAGGTACCTACCTACCTACCTACCTAAAATATTATTTTATATGTGTAACAAGGTAAATGGGTAGGTACCTACCTAATTAAATTAAATATTTTTAAATTATCTAACAAATATTTCTACTCAGTCTGAGTAATTTTTATAACGAAAGATCACCCCTGGCAAAAGCCTGCCTGGAAAATTTATTTTTCCATATAGGTTTATCTTACCCCTAGAGTTACGTCATACTTGTATTGAAAGAAGATGGAAATTTTATATTAGAATTTTGTAAATATAAAATTACAATTAAATTTTTAATATAAATATAAAAATGTTGGTTCCTTTACAGGAGTCCAATGTTCAATTTACATAAATCCATTGTAAACCATTGTAAAATAGTTTTGGAAATATACATATATGTGTTATCACAAACCTACTCACTTTGAAAATATGTATAATAATTATGTATATACCCGATCATTGATTATACAATAGTAGCACGTTAAAAAAAAGCCTCGTTGAGTCAATGGCAAACAGTATCCGCCTTGCTATCTTGTCATAGTCAAATCACGTATACAGAGCGTCAATATTTATTAATTATTGTTATATACGTATATGGAAAACCGTGTTTTTTTGAGTAATGCCGTATAATTCAAACCTGCACATAATGAATGAGTTTTCGTCTGCTGCCGAAGCTCTTTTTTAACGTGTATAGACTATAGGTAATATTTTATACAGACATACTCATGATTATTATATTTGTTTTTTTTTTTGTTTATCATAATGTATATTATAATGTATTTATATAGGTTGTTAGAGTTTTATTTTTATGAAAATAATCGCACATTTTATAATTTATCTAATATATTAATTTTAATTTTAGTGTATTGTCAGAGGACACCAACTATTTCTCATATTACCCAAAAACCTATTAAAGACATTGGTGATACAGTGGAACTGATGTGTACAGTTGTATACGGCATGGAATTTCCTGTTTTATGGGATAAAGTTGATAAGAAAAAAAAAACTGAACCAGTTTTACTTTCAACTGGAAGAACTTTAGTTATCAAAGATTCAAGATTTTCATTATCACAAGATTCTGCCCGATTATCAGAAAACGTTGATAACTACATACTACAGGTATTGATTTGGAAAAAAACATTACCATAAAATATTTTATAAATTTTATATTTTAAAATAATTCTAGATAAAGGATATTCAAGAAACTGATGGTGGTTTATATCGGTGCCAAGTGTCACTTGGATTAAATCATAAAATATCTGCTGAAGTTGAATTAGAAGTGCGTCAACCTCCAATAATTTCTGATAACTCTACCAGATCCTTAATTGTGGTGGAAGGCCAACAAGTAAAATTGGAATGTTATGCTGGTGGTTTTCCTTTGCCAAGAATTTCGTGGAGACGAGAAAATAATGCAATCTTACCTACAGGTGGATCAATCTATAGGTAACATTATAACAAATAATCACAAAAAATAATACTTGTTCTAAAATATAAATTTTATCTTAAAGGAGTAACATTTTGTTAATTAAAAATATAAGAAAAGAAAATCGTGGAACATATTATTGTGTTGCTGAAAATGGTGTTGGTCGAGGTGCCCGACGTCATATTGCTGTGGAAGTAGAATTTTCACCAGTCATAACTGTTTCAAAACCTCGTATTGGACAAGCTTTACAGTATGATATGGATCTCGAATGTCACGTTGAAGCATATCCTCCACCAGCCATTATTTGGCTCAATAATGGAGTTCAATTAACTAACAACCAACATTATGAGTATACTTATTGTTAAGTACCTATTAAGTAATATTATTAATTTTATATTTTTTATGTTTAGAATATCATTTTTTGCTACTGGAGATGAATTTACAGATTCAACAATACGTGTTATTACAATTGAAAAACGTCAATATGGTGAATATGTTTGCAAAGCATCTAATGTTTTGGGATCATCTGAAGTTATTATTAATCTTTATGGTAAATATTAGTATTTCATATTCATAAACACTTTCATTTTTCATCTGTGTAGCTTAAAACAATGTGTAATCGCTGTGTCTTGATCACAGTTATCTACTGAGGTTGAGAATATTTTGATCAATCGGTTGAAATCAAAAAATGACCTTTTTAAAATACAAATTATAATAAATTGTATATCAGAAATTTCTTTACTTTAAAATTCCATTTAACCAAAAAAGTGTAAAAAATATTATGCAAACATTTAAGCAAATCATTTTAAAGCCAATCCCTACTTTTTACCTTTAATGTTATGAATGTAAAAGTATAATAAAACCGCAATAAAACAGTGATTAAGTTTGAAATATAACTAATGATAAATCCTAATTTTTCTCTGTTTCCATACAGTGTTAAAAGGTGCTTCCATAAGTTATTTGATGACGACTATAACTTACTTCATATCTACTTATAGGTAAAACCTGCCGTAATCAAGAAAATTAAACATTTTCAATATACTATATTTATAAATATCCTACTAAATCTAGAAATAGTCATTATATATACAAATATATACTCAACATTTTCAAATATATGCAAAATAAGTTTATAGATTTGAAATCTAGACTTCATGGATCAAATTTATGTCATATTTGGGTATAATTATGGTTGCGCTAAGATAATATGCAATCATAAACATCCAAGCTCTACTTATTAGTTATTAAATAAAAAATACTTGCGTTTGTTAATTTAATAAATATAATATCTAATATCAATATAATACTATAATCTTGAAGTTTATTTATATGTATCAATTAATTTTTATTTTATTATATATTTTACTATTGAATAAATTATCATTTTGGTATGGTAGACAGAATTTTATAACTGATTAGATGCATGCAATATTTTTATAATTGTAATATTTTTTATTTTTTATTTTTTTTTTTTGTTACAGAAACAATAATACCAGTATGTCCACCAGCTTGTAACCAACAAACAACACACCACTTAAACCATAAGAACTTAGGTGTCAAAACTGCTAATATTGATATCTCATGCCTGATTACTGCACACCTGTTGTACTTTTCACAATTCTACTTTTAAATTATTTTACCTATAGTTTAAAAATTGGACAATTTAATTTTAGTATCTCAAAAACAATTGAACAATATTTAGAAACGTGGGGTAAATTGAACAGGTAGGGAATAGTGATAAACGTATAAAAAATACCAAAATTATTATTCATACACAAAAATTAGTTTAATAAGCTCCATTTTATATATTATATTTAGAAAATATACAATACTCAAATTATTTTTTAAAAGTTATAACTTTGAATCAAAAAGTTGATTTTTATATTAATCAATTTACATTGGCCAAGGACACACTTATTAAAACCCATAAAGACTGTTATAAATATGACTTTACTATACTCACCTATGCTTTTATAGAATACGACATACATTATTTTAATTTATTATCCTGAAATTCTTGATACATATACATAGCATATGTTAAGAGAACTGTATTTTGAATGATGAAAATTTAACAATTAAAAAATGTTAAAATACATTTTAAAATTATTTTAATCTCGAAAATAGTTTCATATCTTTACTTACCACTTTTTATTGTTGTGTAATCAAACATATTTTGATTAAAACTATTAGTGGATTTCTGAACTCATATCGATGAAAAATGATCATTTAATAGAAATTAACTTAAACTAAGACTAAACATAGAGTTTTTGTTCAATAAATATATTTAAACATCTAAATTTTCGAATTAAAAAAAAAAATTGAAAAAATGATTTTAACTAACAAAAAAAAACTAAAAACTTTGTTTAACCATAGTAAATATTCTCATATATCATATTTTGTTTAAATTTTGAATCTATGGTAACTAGGATAGAAGTTTAACTTAAAAACCGAGATTTTTAATACCTTTAAAACGCTCGTATCGGGTCCTTTTAAGACTAGTCACACAGGTAGACTGGCTTATAATAACAATTTCCTCCCCTTTGCTCTCACATGTGAATAAAAAGTATACATAGGTATATACGAGTATATTCAGTTTATTTGAGTTAAGTGTTGTAGTAATCAGAATTTTGAAAATCAATCAGAAACCAGAAATCGTCCTGCTCTTAACGTGTGCTAAATGTAATTATTATTTGTTTATACTTTTTTAGTAATCTTTAGGTTTTAAATTACTAATATTCCACTGTAATATAGTATAAATATAAGCTTATAAACTAATGAAAACAATCATTGCCAATAATTTTAGATATAAATACTTACGAGGCGTGTCCAGAAAGTAAGTGTACTGAGGCTCTCACAACCATAGGGAATATTTTTTTACTATGTTGGCTACACTGCTATATAGCTTTACTCCTAGTCTTTAAAACAAGACCAGAACAAGTTCAGTACGTTAAAAACTGTGGTCGCACGAATTTTTCTTGTTCAACATGTCGATCGAGTCTGCCGCCAAGTGCGAAATCCGCGCTGTTATTCGTTACCTCCAGAGAGTTTTTGGAACGCTATGAACTGGACGGGGATAATTTTCTCAAGTCTATTGTTACTAGAGATGAAACTTGGGTTGTACACTATACACCTGAAACCAAGAGACAGTCCGAACAGTGGCGTCACACCAGTTCACCCTCAACCAAAAAGTTCAAAACCACCATTTCAGCCAAAAAAATCATGGCATCAGTGTTTTGGGACCACAAAGGCATCATATTGATTGAATATTTACCTCGGAGGGAGACCATCAACGCAGCAAAGTATTGTGAGACCCTAAAAAAATTAAGGAAAGCTATTCAAAATAAAAGGAGGGGTCTGTTAACGAGCGGAGTCTGCCTGCTGCACGACAACGCCAGACCCCACATGTCAGGAAGCAATTGTTGGACTCATTTGGATGGGATGTTTTGAACCACCCCCCGTATTCCCCCGACCTGACGCTTTCAGATTACCATTTGTTCACTTCCCTGAAGAAGCACATGGGTGGAAAAAAATGTTCAACTGACGAGGAGGTGAAGGGGGCGGTCGACAAGTGGTCAAAGGAGGTGGCGGCAGAGTTCTACGAGGCAGGCATCAAAAAATTAATCTGCTGTCTCACAACCTGCATTGAAAGAGATGGTGACTATGTAGAAAAATAGCACACAAATATAGTAATGTAACCATGTAATTTTTTTTTTTAATAAATTTTTTTAAAGCCTACCAAAATTGAGTACACTTACTTTCTGATCACGCCTCGTTATTTATATATGCACAAAAAAAAATTTTTTGATTTTATATAAATATTATTTTATTGATTTTTATCTTATATTTTTTTATAAATTTTATACTTATATCTGAGAATTATTCAGGATTTATTTATTTTTAATACATTAACCCTATATATATAATTATTACTAATGTCAACATCAAGGAAACTGGTGGTTGGTGGTGGCTCTGCCCTCCTTGAGGTATTTACACTCTGTGTTCCAAAGTAATTTGGTGTGCTATTTCAAAATAGCTAGGTGTATCTCATATGCTTACCATATTTTTCTTATCGCTTAATATTAATAATATTGATGTGTGACCACCACTTAAAATATACTCGTATTGCAAAAGCTGTAGGTGGAGCCATCAACCACCAGTTTATTTGACCTTGTCATTATATTCTATACTTTAATTATATTAATTTCTTATTTATAAACATTAATTTATAATATATAAGTAATAATGCTTGAAACCTGTTTTTGTATTATTACTAATAATGAATTCCTGAAGATATTTTATACTTGAGTATTATAAAGTATACCATAGTAGAATAGATCAATAATTATTTTTTAATTTTTTAATCAATAAATATAATTTTAAAAATGTCTGATTAGTAGGGTTAGGTTGGGTAGGGAATACATTTTGGTGCATTTTACACTTTCTTTTTGACCTAATACAGAATGATTTTTAAAGATGACATTTTGTTTCTTTTATCACAGTAACAATTATTTTTACCGTTGATTTATGTAGGTATATAATATTATATTGTATTGAATTTTTAAAAACCTTAAATGGCTATTATAAAAAATATTGACTATACTTACCTATTTTTTTTTTTTTTTTACATTTCTATAATACAGTTAGAGTGACGTTAGTTACAAGTTATAAACTTGTATTACATTTTTAAAAACTTTAAATGGCTAAATATCAAATAGCATTAAAAATGTAATTTTTAAATAGCCATGCTATTGTATTCAAATATGCTCGAAGAGAGAGCTTGTTACCAATATGGTTACTGTATGGTATAGAACAGTGGTTATATGTTGTAGCCAGTAATCACGTCAACAACAATTCTTATCAGTTACCTTTAAAGTTTATCATAGATAACTTATAGAAAAAATTATCATTTATCAATTACCAAGTAACCATTCAATTAAAACCATAAGTAACCACTGTGGTAACTAGCGTTCTCTTCGGATTCATAACACTTCATGTATTAGGTATAGGCATGGCCCATCTATATCTTTATTATCTATGCATATCCTATCCAAAATTTCTTAACCAGGGGATATTTTTAAAAACATTTTAGATTATTATAGATATAACATAAATAAAATAGAAAAATCCAAAATTTTATACATCATTTTTGGGTTATATATTTTAAAGATAACATAGTTTAAGCATTTCTCTTTCAAAATAATTTAACACTTTTCCTTTTAAATAAATAATCGAGGAAGTTGTAGATGTAGACCGAAATGAAGTTTATCGGTGTTGCATTGATTTCGCCATCCTTATAGGCTTTAGCCATTCACGGATAATGAAGATTATTTATTACCTATATGATACCAATATGATTTAATAAGATCAACTATTGAACATTTTATATCATGTTCTTTATCTAAAACTTATTATGTGATAAGGACAAAAAACATTCATTTTCGTAATTCCATAATTTTTCCCCCCCAAAAATATATAATTTTTAAAATGTTAAATAAAAATTAAAACAAACACTGCGTTCCTTGATAAATAAATTAAGGGATACGCTTTTAAACATGAAAAAAATGAAGAGTAGCTCCTTTCCCCTGCTTCCCTCCACAAATCCACCAATGTATTTATATTAGGTATATTATATTTAAATATACATTTTTATTTTGTACCTTTTCATAATTAGGATTTATATTTAATTATATTAGGTATAGGTGTGTTGTGTGTATTATTGAAATTGGATTATAAGAAAATTAAATAATTTAAATTCTAAATAGTAATTATACATTATAGTACTTAACTATATATACAAATATATAAGATGGATACCTACGACTATGATTAAAAAAGAGAGGTATGATGAAATTATTTTAATTTTTGACCATTCTGCGTAGTATTGTAATATGTCATCATACCTCTTTTTAGCCATATCTACATATTATAAGTAGGTAGTAGCTATAGGTAGGTACTATATAACCAATAACAGTGAGGGAGTTGGCTTTCCATAATAATTTACTTTTCTATGGTAGGTACCTACGAGTATAGGGGCGGCGATAGGGGATCACCCACATGGTCTATGCTACCTATAATAAAATAGGTAAGTAAACAATATATATAAGCTGTAGAGTCAACGGTCCAAATTAATTTACTCGCACGATGTGAAATAAATAACTATTGTAAAGTTATGATTATTATAATATGACAATACTAATGTTTATCTATAGTCGTACTGGTTCATTTTACAGATAATAAGCGGTAATGGGTATTCTGGAAAGTCACACACACGAACAAAAAGTATAATATTATTATAATATTATGGTCGTTGCGTTGGTTGTAGGGCAGGGTGAATTACGCACACAACCAAATAATCATTTACTACTCACACACAGACAAGTTGCGCCCGCAGGTGACAGAAAAGTTGCCTATGTATAACTCCTTAGAAATTACTTGTTTGCAGGGGCCTTAATGAAAATACCCCAATGTATTTATAATAATAATAATTATTAAAATTAACAATAAATAGGTTCATAAAAATTTAAAAATTAGTAGGTACCTACACTTTTCTTTAAAATTCTAACAAATGGAAATTTCTCATTACCTAAACATTGTTTATTGGTGAGAAATCTAATATATATATTTTAATTTTTACTATAGGGAGATTATTATATAAATTATAATACATAGTTATTCTTGTTTTATTTATATTTTCGGAAAATAAATAATTCCTATAATATAAGAATTATTAGAAGCGACAAAAACAACTTTATTTTTATTCAATCATTTGACAATATACACAATATGAAATCAAATTGTATCTATTATTTCAAAATTAACTTAACTGAATTTTAATTAAAAGTAACTCGTTAATTATAAGTTAATACAGCTAAAAATAAATTAAGTTAATAAGTTAAGTTAACAAATATAAACAGTTAAGTTAAAAGTTAAAATGAACTTAACTATTAAATTATTAACTCGTTTATGCCCAGCATTGCTTTTTTGTAATACTGTATTTACAAAATGTCAACAAAAATTTAGAAAAATACATCAATGCCATTTTTTAGATAAAGAAGGTAATATTATTCTTTATCTACAAATATAATAAAACATCAATGAATGTTTTCCCCCCATGACCGTTCGTATTGCCCATAAATTCCACGACCGTTTTTACGTTTCGTTTATCGATTCGAAAGGATGAAAACACAAAATTAGGACCTAGCACAGTCGTATAGAAAATTCAAACTAAAAATTACAAAATATATTCAAATCATGTATTTTACGCGGGAAAACAAGATCATATCATATTAGATAATTTTTTTCATTTAACTACCATTTAGTGGTATTGAAAGTTGTTAATGGGGTTCAATGGCGTCAAATATTGATGCATTTCATTTTACAGACATACATACATAATGCCATCTCTATAGTTTTATTACTCTATGATTTAAGTATATTATTATATAATTTACATGATGGTATCAGCTGTATTAATTGATATTTTCAAATTCATATTTATTCTTTTTGGACATTAGATGTTATCATAATGGTAGCACTGTCAACTAAAATATAGAATGTTGATAGGTTAGATAACCACCATTATGGCATTTCTCTTTGCCGTCAATCGTTTACTCGACAACATTTCTTTGGCCGGCTGTTGTAATACGAATTAACTCTTTTGAAAATATTCATCAAAAATCAAATAAGGTTTCAAAAATGGCTGAATCATTGGACTCTTCTGTTATCACATTTAAACTTGATGAAATTCCCGAAGAGTTTAATGCCATTTATTCCCAATTGAACAAAAATAAAATGTCCAATGAAGAAAGCAAATCGAAAACTAACAAATCGGGTGTCATTGGTTATCGTATGAACTTATATAATAAAACTGGTAAAAAACATGGAGTAATGGAATATTTAACATTTTATTTTGGACACCAAAAGTTCAAAAATGAAATCCAGAAGAATGCCGTAGCATCAATATTAAAACGTAAGTGTATTTAATTTCGATTATTTTACTTCAGTTCCTTCAGAAACATTGTTTATATTTTAAAGGGAAATGTGATGTGATCGTGTCAATGCCAATCGGAAATGGAAGATCATTGTGTTATCAACTCCCTGCTTTAATCCAATGGCCTAAAGTAACAATAGTTTTTTGCCCAATCATTAAACGAATACAGGTATACTTATATAATGTATATTATTTATATATAATTGAATATAATGTATCTAATTTCTATAGAATCAAGTTAAATACTTAAAAACATTAAATATTGATGCTGTATATCTAACTGCAGAAATATCAGTATATGAACAAAGACGTATTGTCGCTCAGCTATGCTTCCGAAATATACCCAATAAAATTTGTATACTGTATGTCAAACCTGATGGTGCATTCATTGATGATTTCCATGTCGGTTAATTAAATACCATAATAAATAATTTTAAATGTATATAAAACTAATAATATATGATTTGCATTACAGAAAATACTACATTCCTTATCGGAAAGAAATAAATTAGCATATATGGTACTAGATGAAGCATATTGTGAAAGCCAATGGTGTTATGGTCCAAAGAATGAATATCGGATACTAGGAATTTTGAGACAAATGTACTTCGATATTCCTTGGGTAGTAGTTACAGCCGAAGCTGGTCTCGATGTAAATATAGTTAAGAAATATATTTTAAATATTTTAAATAATGTATATTTTATTATGGTCAGGTTATTGATTTTATAAAGACAACATTATTCCTTAAAAATGAAACTTCCGGATTATTGATGAAATTTCAAGCATCTACCTTTAGATCAAACGTATTTTATGATGTTATATTCGATGATGCTAATGGACATTCGTATGATCATTTAAAAATATTTCTTGACCACAATTTACCCAAGACTAAGGAATATATAAAAGGGGTAAATATGATTCAGATATTTTGCATAATTTTTTATTAATTATTTAAATTTCCTTTAGGGTCAACAATGTGGATTAATATTTTGTAAAACGCAAAGCGCAGCAAATAAATTAGCTATGGCTCTTAGACTAAAAGGTTTTCTAATTACTACTTATCATGCTGGTAAATATCAGTGAAATTAAGTTATATATTTTTATTCATTAACAAATATTTATTATTATATTGTTATTTAAAATAGGATTAACTGAAAATGAACGGAATAACACAGAACTTTTATTTATGGAAGGAAGTTTACAAGCTTTGGCAGTAACAGGGTCTTATGGACTGAAAATGAACAACAAATATGTAAGTGTTGTCATACATTGGGGTTTACCATCCAGTTTATCAAAATACTTTGAAGAATCTGGTCAAGCCGGAAAAAATGGTAAACCAGCTAGATCCAGAATTTACCTCACTGAATCATCAACATTATACTATAATAAAATAAATCAACATTCTTTGGCGTTGGAAATGGATAATGCCACAACTATAATTAAAATGCAGAATGCTATGAAAAGTTTTCTCATGTTTGTGCAGTCCCGTTTAATGATTGATTTTTGTCAACCTTATGCGTATGTTCCAAATTTAAAATAATTTATCAGGACCAAATTGTTTATATATTTTAATATTATACAATTTGATTTTTTTTCTTCAAATAGATGTCGTAACCTAATTTTAGCAGAATATTTTGGAGATCCAAAACTAGTATGTAAAAATAATTGTGATATTTGTTTACTAAAAATGAATTCAGACCTCCATAAATTCGAAAGGTATTTATTATATTGAATTTTATTTATTAAATATATTAATGTAATTTATATCAATAAACTTTATTTAGGAATCCAAACACATATAGCATGGAAAATCTTATAAATAATATGTTTATGAAATTTATAAAATTGGAAGAGACAGATAAACTGCCAGATTTATCAAATGTATTAATATTGAATCAATGTAAGGAACTGTTGAGAAATAATTACTTCAAAGCAGCGCAATCACTCTTTATATCCTACGATAAACAACTAAAACAAGTAATTTTTATCTTGATAATTTATTTAAAATAGGAAAATAATAGTATTTGTAAAAAATTGAATTTAATGTTTAAACAATAGCTTTTGAAAATACAATTTGACACTTTAAAAAATATAAATATAAAATATATATTAACTACCCCTCTACAAGTTCTCTTCCAACTATTTAGGATAGGTATATTTTAACTACCTATAATAAATTATTTAAAAAATCAATAACCATTAATTATTTATTTATCTTTTTTTATTAACTGTTAATAGTTTTAAAACAACATTTATAGTATAGTTAACTGGGGTATGATCAAAATTGTCTTTAAGATGCTATAATAATCCTTTTAAATTTATGGTCCATATAATAAAACCAAAATAAACAAATCTGTTTACACTCTAAATATGAATGTATATTTAGTATAATATACATAAATATTTAATTTTTTTAAATTTTATATAATATTAGGTACCGGGAATCAATTATGAAAATATTTAAATGATAATTAATAATTAATATTTTAAAGTTAAAATAATTGATTTTCTTATTTCTGATAACTGGCCTATGTTTGAGTAAAAACGAAAATTGTAAAATATTGCATATTTTATATATGATATAGACGCACAAAGTATATAAATCACCATTTTCAACACTATATCAAAGAGTCAAAGAAAAAAAGAACGAAGATTTGGTCCAACCAACATCCACATCAAACTAATATATTATTTTATACATAACATATGTTTTTAAGTTAGAATAAAAAACAAAATTATAATCAAGATAAACTTTAACATAGAATTTAAAAAATAATTCATCTTTACATATTATACAGTAGAATATTTCTAGTATATAATACATATTGTTAACTAATATAACTGCTAATATGTATACATATTGTTCTTAAATATTTATTCACTTTCAAATTTGTGTTCAATAATGGAAATATTTATGTTATTTTTTTTACCAAATAATGTATTTATTCTAATTTGTACAGAATCATTTTTATGTAAATAATAGAATTATTATTGGTGGATGGAAATAATGTGTTACTTTTTATAATATGTGTAGGTGTTAATGTCTCAGAATATAACGTAATAAAATTTCCCTTTAATTTTAATTAAAATCATATTTTTCTTGGTATCTCGCTTTACAGAGATAATTGAGACACTATCTGACCACAATAGATATAGATGTCACACCCATCTTCTATTTGTGTTACCATTGTAATAAATAACATAAAGCTTGAACAATTAAAAAGTAGTTAAACATCTTTAAACAAGAAAACTACAGTTATTTCCCTGCAAATGTACATAAATTATTGTTAAATATAGTGTTATTTAATTTTATATTATTTTTATCTTATTCAAATTATTTAAACTTAATGCACCATAAAAGGTTTTTCATATTTAACTGCTGTAAACTGATGTGGGACTTTCATTTATGGTGTAAGTTGTGGTAAAGTATATAGTATTTTTATATAAATTATTATTTGGTTTTTTCAAATGTGTTCTCTATTTGTAGTATCTTTATAATGTTATGTAATGTTAATATTCACATCTATCTCATAATTTTAAATTCACTTAATGATTTATTAATTTTAAAGTAACGTAAATATAACGTAAATAAACATTTTAATGTCTAATTACTTTTAACTTACATAAACTATATTATTATATATTCCACATTCCTCATACATATATATATATATATATATATTCTATTTTTTAAGTTATAATAAATTAATTTACCTTAACTAATTGTTCTAATCTCATTTATTCAAATATTTTTCCTAATGTTTATTTTAATTTTAATTCCACGACATTCTAGCTTTCTCACAATATGCTTCGGCCCGTGGTGAGCTCATAGAATCCATCATGTTAATCAGAGCATGACTAACATAATCAAAAGGGCTCGGATTTAAATGCCCTAAAAATATCAAAAAATGCATTTATGACCTAAAAACTCTAAAAAATGAACTTCCTTTTACTTATGATACCTATCTATTATCCATATCAATAATTTTACTTTCTAAATTAACTTAATGTCTTTTAAATAAAGTCCCTATAACATAACTTTATTGTGTTATATTTGTTATTAATGTATTGTGGTTTTTTTGAGACTAAATATTTCCGATCTGATTATATGTATGTCCAACAGAGTCAATATTTTGTTTAAGCTATATTATTACCTTGTTATTTGCTATTTCATTTGTTTAATTTTATATTTTGTATTTAAATTATCAACATTTTGAATTCATTTAAACATAGTTATTTACTTTATTTGCTAGATTTATAGTCATAATTTTTATTTACTTATTTAATTATCATTTTATCTTATTTCTTTAATATTTAAATGACTTTCTACTTATCAATCATATGTTTTTCAAATTAAAATTTTTATAATCCTATAACACATTTCACTTTTAATATTTTTTAAATAATTTTTTTATCTCCCTCTATATAAAATAAAAGTTACTGATAGTTATAATCTAGGCTAACCTAATATCACTTCATCTAATAAAATTCAATCTAATATTTCTATAGATATGCTTGAGAAACAAAATCCTAGTGTATCTCTTCCTACCAGTCAGCTACTAAATTTAAATATGCTTCTTTCAATAATTCAAAGATAAAACTGAAAATACTCTTAATTAAATAGTATAATTGCCTATATATAACCACTTAAAAATAGCTGCGCTTAATTATAAAGAGTAATCATTTATTTTAGTATTATGTTATCATAAATGCTTAAATAATTATACACAAAAAAACTATCCAGATATACAGGTTTATGAAGTTGGTCCAGATTACGTCCAATTTGTAAAACTTGACACTATCGGTCCTTATTTTAGATACTAAACACCATTTTGACACTATTAGAGCAGGACACGGTTCCAACACCAAATTATAATACACAAATTCTACCCGGGAAGAATATAGACCAAATATGTGAACAACCAGATATTTTTTTTTTTTACTAAACGAAATGTTCTTACATCTCTTATATAAAGTATAATTATACGCACAATGTTCGACTATAGTGTGGTTGTGGGGAGGAAACCGGTGGCCGCCTGTACGAGAGGGTACACTCTTAATGTGCTCCAAGTATTTATATGACGTGTAGTTTGTGTATATAAGGTATTGTTACATCATATTATATAGAAGTTGCATATAGTATACACTATACAGCCTCGATAGATACCTACACACAATAAGTTAAATAAGAATAATAACATTATATAATATATAGTTAATAGTTATAAATTCATTCCTAATATTCTTGTTTAATTATAAATCATAACTATATATATTATGTGTGCACTGTACATAATACATAGATAATACATTTTTATAACTACCATATTACCATTCAACTAACATGTTTTGTTACCAATTTAAAATAATGCATATGTACATATTTATTTAACAGTGTCTGTTAATATTGTAATATTAATGATGCAGAAAATATTTTGTTAGAGGCAAACAATGATATAATAGTAAACGTTGATCCGTTTAAGGCACCCAGGTAAATTTAATCTTTCATATTTAAATGAATACTATATTTATTATAATAAAGTATATAAATGTTAATATTATCAGTCTTGTTAAAAAATACTTTTAAATAAAAAAGCCGGTCAGTAGGTTGTGGAAGCATTTCGCTCGTCGGGTGTCAGTATTGGTGGATGCACTTCGCTACTGGGCAGGGTACTTTTGGTGGATGTATTGAATTTGAAAGCA
>JAIPRL010010053.1:0-16318 GCA_025469235.1 Pemphigus obesinymphae
TTAAATCCGGGACAAATCGCGTCATTTAAATACCTATGTTCCAATAACATCGTGTGATGTGGAAAGGAGTTTCAACCAATATAAATGTATTCTTTGATCTAATCGCCGGTCGTCCACATTTGAAAATTTAAAATAACGTATAATAATAGCATGTAATAACAATAACTAATAATTTAAAATAATATTTAATGTAATAATATAAACTAATATTTATGTAATAATTTTAATAAAAAAATTTGTTTTTGCATATTTTACAATTTTTTATTGCATAAAAATCCTAGCCCTAATTATAACTGTATGTAACGCACATGTATAGGTAGGTACTAACAATATATTTAATATATTATAACTAATATCTAATACCTATATATGTTTAGTCTATGTTGATTATTTAATTATAAATATATTAGATAAAAATAAAAATATTGAAATACTTAGTTTTACTTACTTTTTTCTCCATCCTCATTAATAATTACTACTTTATTTTTGTACAAAAGTATAACTTCAGTAATTACCGATGGTGCTAAAACACTTTCGTCCAACCATTTTAAAATATCGGTAACAATGATAATAATAAAATTTTGTATAAAATGTAGACAGTAAAACAATCCATATCAGACTCAAAACGATGAATGAAATATAATATTGCTTAATGGTACTCCAAGTAGGATAAAGGATATAGGTAACGTCAAAAAAATCTAAATTAAAAATGGTTATAGTCATCCAAAAAAACTACCTATACCATTTTCAGTAGGTAGCGGGTTGGCAAATCCGGATCCCGGTACGTATTTTTCCAAAGAATTGATATTTAATTTTCCAGTATATAATATATTATAATACCTATTACAATTGTTATATACTTATATTATAATATTATGTGCATAATATAGTCAACACTCGACACTCATAAAATATAATATTACAATACAATGTTTAACCGACAATACGGGAACTGCCAACGAAGTATAATTTTATCGCATACAACTTAAATATAAAAATGTTTTTACAAAGAAATAGCAACGAAAAGTAATGAATTGTTTTTAAGCATATGTAAATAGTTCGTTTTTAATATAATCAATATATCAGTAATAAATATAATATAAAATATATAATTTATTATTATATTATTATTTAAATATAATAAATATATCAGATATATACCACCACATACCTATTACATGCAAAATGGTACGTTATGCCTCGAATGTGAAAATGGCGTTAAAAAATAAACCATTGGGAGCTATATAACGATTTACAAAAAAAAAACCAAAACCAGTGAGAGAAGAAACAACGGTTCCTTGTGAATATTTAATATACACTATATAATATATAATAAAAAACAAATTGTATAAATAGTACGTTTTGTTTTATTTTTTTGGCAAATTATCTGAAACAACAAAATCGATTAGGTACGTTGTAAAGTAATTTTTGAAAAGTTGTCTTCGATGGAAATAGTACGTATTACGTATAAATATAAATAGAACCTAATCAAAGTAGTTAAAATCGATTTCTTTTCGGATATTATCCCGTTTTTCTTAAATCTCACGATTTTAAAAGATTCCCCGCCATGGTAAAATAGGTAAATTTAATTTGCGAAGTAAATAATGAAGGCAAATTTCGGCGACAGTTGTGCAAATTCATGTTAAATTTGGGTATAAAAAACATTTCGAAATTCAAAGTCTAAAACGTGTGGGGGGCTGGTGTGACGTCACGCCAGCCTCCCCACAGTTTATATGATATTACTCTAAAACTAGTATCGTGCAAATTTCGAAAATAGGTTTGCCAATTCATGCTAATTCCGTGTTAATTATAGATATAAAAATAGACAGTCAGTAGGGGGTGGAAACACTTCGCTCGTTGGGTGTCAATAGGGATGGATGCACTTTGCTACTGGACAGGGTACTCTTGGTGGATGTATTGCATTCAATAAAACGATTCTGAGCGTAGCTTCAGTGTAGTGTACACAACTCTTAATATTTATTATATACTCAGTACCTAACTATGTTTAACATTACATTGATGATCAAACTATGTAGAAATAAATATGATTTAGTGTAACCTTATGTATATTTTAAAATGTAATATGAAATGTTTATAATAGCCCAGTTTCATATAGGTACATAACTATTGATAGATAAAATATACAGTATGTTTCATTTAATGTTCAGTTTAAGACATTTAATATTGAAAACGAACAAAATATTATGTAAACCATTTGATTTATAATTTGGTGTATATTACAATAGGTACTCTATACATCAGTAACATAATAAACAGTCACATGACATACAGTTGAATAAAATAATTAAGATAATAAACATACAATACCAATTAAAAATGTTTGGGAACTTTAGGAATTCAGGATTATCATACTTTTTTCAGAGAATACACTTTTTGGTTTTTTTTTTCTAGCTGAAAAAAGCAGCAATTTCTTAGGTGAAAAGTTACTATTGGGCTGCGCGAAATGCACGTGGACTTAAAAAAAATAATAAAAAAAAACATTATTGTAAAACTACTAGCTCCCTCGCTACGCTCAGAATCTACAATACTTTTTTTCCGCCGATTTTTTTTAAGTTAGTTAAATTAATGCACGACTAACGTTACATTAAATATTTTGAGGTCTTAAAATCTTATTTTACCAACTATTTAGACTTAATACCCCAAAATTGAAAATTTTGTCAAAAATACTTAAATGACTGTAAAAAAAAATTGTGACTGCGGATTTTCGAGATTTTTTGAATTTAGTTAGAGTATCGTATATTTAACGCTGTATAAATGTTTTCAGGCCTTAAAATTCAAAATTACCCCTTTTAGAACTTGGAAACTTCGAAAACTAAAATGTCTATAAATAGTCAAAAATTGTAAAAATTAAAAATAAACTTAATCAACGTAAATATATATTACTAAATTAAATATTCAATGTAAATTTCAAGTTTTATAAGTCATTATTTTCGAAATTATGAAGAAATGAAAAATCTCGATTTGACGAAATCGTATATTTGCCGTTTTTTCATCAATTCTTGGTAGTTTTTCCTTATGCATTAAAAAACTATTGAGAAAATCGAAAAATGACCTCTTTAAAGTACCAACTAGATGAAAATTGCTACAGGAAACCATGTAAGCATATAAAGATCGGAGCACTCCTTCTGGTAGTACATTTGTTAACAGAGAAAAAAAAATAAACATCATTGTAAATTCACTAGCTCCTTCGTTACGCTCAGAATTTAAAAATAATTTCAGTATGGGGGGGGGGGCTGGCGTGACGTACGTAACTGCTTGCGGTTTATGAAAGAATGAAATATGTTCTCGGTAGATTAATTATACACGGTAATTAATTAACACCCGATGCCGTAGATACTACTATAGAGGCGTGGCTATAAACCAACGCCGCCGTCACAATATGAAATGCAACGGCCTGTATAGAGTGATGGTTACGTTCTTGTTTAGGTACAGCGTCCTCTTAAGACTCATACTTACAATACTTTTACTTATTCAATATTTATGATTTATTATTTATTAAAACGTGGTCATAATAATTCTAGAACATTTTTCAGAACCTAAATTTGAGAAATGCTAAGACTCTTTTTTACACATATTTCAACCCAGTTGTAAGGTCCTCTAATAATAAATAATTATATACTCTGTAGTATTTAAAAACCCCCATAAGATTTCCTTACAATTTTTAAAATATAACAAACGTTAATTACCATAAATATTTATTATTTCAATACAACGTTAGTATCAAATGGTATAGAAACTTCTAAGGTTTCATAATATGAAAACCAATTTTAATTTGGACAAGTAGAAATGAATATATAAATAAATGAGCATTATTATGATTATTATAATAGGTGGGTGGCGAGTTGAAAGATTTTTGGCGTCATGTATTATTTTCAAATGTCGGTACCAATCAAACAGTGCAAAGTAACAGAAAACTATAATCACCAAAATGCATTATTTTTATTTATTTTTTTTTACGGTTTATAATATTTAATAAAAAAAAAATTAACTATTTATTTCTTGGGTAGTCCTTTAATATATTCATAAATTTAAAATAATTAAGATATCAAAAAATGGGGATATATGGTACTGGATAAGGTTGTTATCTAAAATTTGCTCTTTGTTTCATATTTCTTCTGAGAGTTGATAAAAAATTAGAAATACTAATGCGAGTTTTTATTTGAAAATGTTTATACTGACATATTTTTTAATAAAAAATGTATTTTATGTTGTTTAAAATAGATGGAATATTATCCAATGGTGAACATCAAAATTTAACACTTACAGTTGTATTGACCACTTCATCAATTAATAAATTATACAGTAATAAAAAACCACTACCAAATAATACAACTGATGTGCTTGTAGAAAATGATACAATTCCTGATGCAAAAAATTCATTTAAAAGAAATGCCCCTAAAGATCCATTTATAAAAAATCGTGATAGTATACTTTTAAAAATTGCTTTGAGTGAATGTTTACTTGCAATAGGAGACTTAGATGATGATGGTTATAGTTATGATAAACTGTTAGAAGATGAAATAGCTAATTTGTCTAAACCGCAAGTACATTCAAATTCACCCACTCTAAAAAATGATGACGAGTTACTTTCAAATGTACGTGATTGTAATTATAATTGTGATATTGAAGAAAGTATCCACACCAGTGATAACGAAATAAATAAGGTGCGAACAATTCAGAACATCAAATCAGAAACAAAATCTCTACAAGAAACTGCTGTTAATGAATTTTCCAATATGTCTTCTGAGGCCGATGAAAGTAAAAATACTTTAATGATATCTCCACAAAAGGGCATTTGCCTTACTTTACCATCAAATATTGAGAAATGTATTGAATGTCGTGTTCACCAAATAAAAAACATATTAACTACTGATTATGATAATAATTTATGTAGATTTGATGAATTTCGTTTATTAACATATGATAAATCTAGAGAATTATGTGTAGCTGGATTTCCAGAAACGTATACAAATCTTAAAAGTGTTGACTTGATTAAGTGGTTACCTAATAAACAATCAACACCTAGTTGTTTAAACGTGCAAGTATCAAAAAAAATTTTAGAATGTACTGGTGGTCAGTTATGCAAATTTATTCAAGATGAAAAAGAAGCATTAAAACTTGATTTGACAAATGAACAGAAAAAAAAACATAATATATGGAAAAAAAGTGTTAACGATATGAGAGAGATGTGTGACATATGCAAAACATCTATTTTCAACTACCATTGGACTTGTGGTGAATGTGGGTTTATAGTTTGTTTTGATTGCTTTCAGACAAAACTTAACAAATCTCGTTTGACCCCATTAAATACATCAGAAAAACAAGATATTGAAAATTGGTTGCTTTGTTCTAATCAAAAAGAGCATAAAGTTCATCAACTCACAATTACACAAAAGTTGTCTTGCGATGTTTTAGACCTTATATCAGAGCTTATGCATTCTACATGTATTGATAATAACATATCTATAAGTTGTGATTGCATCCAAAAATTGAAAAACTCTAAACTCATTTGTCTGTCAAATGATTCTGTTTTTGATCCTTTCTTGAATGGCAATAATGGAAATAATATTTCTGACAAAATTACAGAGACAACATCACAATCCTCATTTCTTTCAAATGAAGAGGATTTAACTAGTAAGCCCAAAAAATTTAAGTCTGAAGCTAAAGATTGTACATCAACATTATTATTAATTACTCATAATAAATCCAATGTATCTCATATGCTGCTGTATGGAGGACTAGTATTAAACTTATTAGATGCAAAAGATGACGGAAACTACGAACTTTTTCAGGTATTTCATTATTATTCATTTCTTTTAAATCTAGTTATTATTTTCAATATTATGCGGAAAATGAAAAGTATAAAAAATATATACATTTTTATTGTAACAGGAAAAACTAGGGCTTAACACTCCCAAAAAAAGAGATTAAAATGTTGAGAACTAGTAACCAGTGTTAAACAACTTTTTAAAATAGTTAATTACAATTTAAATCCACTTAAAAGAAAAAATATTTATATAATTGATGACTATCTGTCACTCAGCTTTTTTCTGTCTCTAAATTTACTTATATTTTGATAATTATTGTAATATTAAAAAGTAAAAATTAAACTATATAATAAATTGGTACACAAAATTAAAAACGCATTCAAATACACACGTGACAAAATAAAAATAAAATTTTTAATAAACTACACAATACAATACACAGAATAGCATAATATTATGATTGACAAGAAGCAGGAAACAATAATATTGACAATTATTTTAAAAACTTTGTTGTCTTAAATTTTATTTTATTTTATATATCAACTTAAATCATCATCATTAGGGAGACCATGTTATGTACTGTCAAAATGTGCAATTTCAAGTTATAAATAGCAATTTCATAATTGTATAATTTCATAATTGACTAATACAATAATAGGGTACCAGGTATTATAAAAGAAATATTAAATTATTATAAGTATAAATGATAAAATATTATTATTTAAATAATTATTAATTTGTATTTTGGAAAAGGATAAACTGTTTGTTTGTTTTTGTTACTTTTCAGTTCTTAGTTTTCATTTCTCAAAAAGTGAGTTGGGGAGGGGGGCGTTCAAGTATGACATAAGCTCGTAGTGGTAGGGGGTTTGTCTGGTGTGCTTACCTTTGCTGACAAGGGGGTGGGAGGAAGAGTTAGAACTATGCTGACATCAGCAGTAATAAAAATAAATAAATATGCGCGTAAATATGCGCTTATTTTTTATCAAAATATTTAAAATAAAATTCAAAATATGTATTAAAATTTTTTATTTATTTATATATATTATAATTAATTTATATAAAATTCGGAAATTTTTTATTTATTTTTAATAGAAGGGGGATCGTCAGGACATTTGCTGACAAAGAAGAGGAAGGGGTCTAAAAACACCAAAAATGTGCTGACGTAACACTTGAATGACCCATTGGCGGTTTTTAGGAAAACCCAAATGAAAAATTAGTATTTTAATTAAGTGATACCTATTTAAAAATAAATAAGTAAATAAAATAGTACAAAATGTTTGAAATATTCTAAAATTCTGGTCTTATAATAGTCACAATATGGTAATCAGTAGTGTAGTGTATTATAAAGTTATACTCAACACACATTGATATGATGACCTGGCGGCAGACGATTTATCGTCTATTTGGTGTTGCCTGGCTCCTGATCTAGTCACAACTATGTATGTAGTTTTGTTCTAAATAACGCGTGCGTGTGTATCAGTACTTAGTATTTGAGCACTATATGTTTGCACACTGGACATAAATGTGGATCGGCCGACTATGAAGAGCGGCACGGTAGAGAAAGTTTTTTTGGCTGTGCAACTGGTCATCACCTTAATGAGCGCTGGGTTTAGATGATAAATTATTATTCATTAGTTATATTCTTACAATGAATTATTGTTTTTTTTTTTCAATTGTTACTATTATTATGTTAGTACATTTAACTTTGTTCTTTATTTTTTATAATCATGGCAAGTTTTTTTAATCTGGCATAAGTGTTTATTCCACCATTATTGCGTCATGACTTTCATTGTGCATCTTGTTTCCCTAACTTGTGTTGTTCTCATTCATTAATCTTTCTAATCAAATCCAACATCACATTTCAAATGTTTCGAGGGGACTTTTTTCCACTGCATTAAACCCATGACTTGCAGACATAAAGCAACACTTTACACAAAAATTTTAACTCCACTTATTGGTAACCACTTATTATTCATTTTAAAAAACTGTTTAATACTGGCTACTAGTTCTTAACATTTTAATGCCTCAAAGGGGTTTAAAATTAAAAAAAAAAAAATGCCATTTTCATGTTTTATGTGTTCTCTTAAATTTTAATGTGTAAAAATGTTATAAAACTATTATTACAATAATAACTATTTTGTAATGGAGAGATATGAAAAATAAACAAAGTTAATGATATTTTAGGAAATAGTTCAGTATTTAGATTTTTAACTTTGGTCTTTTAAATTTTAAAATTATATTAAGGTATCTAATATTGAATACATTAATTTAATGTAATTTTTTACATTGATTCTTGGCAAAATTTCTCTTTGTTTTTTATTGTTACACATGTATGGGGTACACTTTGTTTGATAATATGCAATTATAAGTTTAATATATAAAACGTTAATTATTTTATCTCTATTAGAATTATTATTATTTGTATTTTAATATACAGTGTTTTTTATTTGATTAATACTTGGCAATATTCCTTATAATGTAATGTAGTAATTAATTAGTCCCTACATTGATCGCAGACATTTGGGTAGTATCAAGTATTACAATAAAGTTGTGCTATGTTGTAATCCACTAATTTTATAATATACTAATACCTTTTTATGTACTGCTATTAATTTTTATGCGTTATTGTTAAATGTGCCTAGTTTCCTGATTGAATTAAAA
The DNA here is from genome assembly GCA_025469235.1 of Pemphigus obesinymphae. Lineage (NCBI taxonomy): Eukaryota > Metazoa > Arthropoda > Insecta > Hemiptera > Aphididae > Pemphigus > Pemphigus obesinymphae. The sequence continues at coordinate 8,451 of JAIPRL010010053.1, forward strand.
TGCCTCAATATATGATTTTACGATTTTTTATAATTCAAAAAACTAAGATAATTAAACTAATTTTATAATGAATAACAGGGTGACCATATGTCCAGTTTTTTATGGGATTGCCCCGTTTTTGAGAATTGTGTCCCGTTGTCCCGACTAACTTTATACAGGACACTTTTTGTCCCACTTTTGGAAGTAAAGTTTGTTTTTGTGTCATATTTTGTTTATTTACCATTTTTCTAAAAAAAATTTCCAGAAAACTGATGAATGACCAATTTTTTTTTGTTTAACATTTTCAAAACAGATTTGTGAAAATTTTGGTAAAAAATTATTACAATATTCACTTTTTTTTATTGATGTTTCGTTTTTTAATTTTCAAAATATGGTCAAAAAATGTGACAAATGATTAAGAGACCTTTTTCACGAATAATATTATCTATTATAATCTGTATATATACACACTTTAAGAATTATGTTAATGAATACAATCAAAAAAATGTTTTGCAAATTCAGAACTTTTAAGTACCTATTTAGTTTTAAATTTATTGCAAAAATGTTCATGATGATATCTACTGACCCCACAAACTCCGTTTTTGATTTGCGTGCTTTTTGAGACTTTTATACTCAGACGTCACACAGCGTGACACCGACATCTGCAAATCGCATAAATTGTGTGGCATATTAAAATAGGGGTCAGTAAAATCTTGTAATGTATTTTATTTTACAGTAAATTTAAAACTAAATGAAATAGTTATTGTAAGAACCCTTAAAATTTCTTTTGCATACAAAGAAATAAAATACAGCAATTTTATAAAAACATTAACCCTTTTGTAGCAAAGGAAGGAGTTGACTTCTCACAAGTAAACTTGATCATAATAATTTTTTTATTCATTGGACAACATTTGGAGATTAATTGGAATGTGTTGAATCCATTTAAAAGTACATAGTTAAATTTTTTTTGACCTATATGATGTTGTTTATAGGAACAATGGAAGCATGGCCGACCTGTGTTGGTAAGTAATGTTTGCAAAAATCTAAATTCAGAGTTATGGCATCCAGAATCATTTTCTCGTGATTTTGGTGATCAAAAAAATAACATAATTGATTATGCAACTAGCAAAGTCTTATATGACTACCCAATGTGCAAATTTTGGAATGGGTTTGAAAATATTGCTACAAGATTATGCGATGAACAGGGCAATCCGATGTTGCTTAAACTTATAGACTGGCCATCTGCAGATTTTGCAGAAACTATGCCAGATAGATTTGAAGATTTTATGAACTGCTTGCCACTAAAAGAGTATACACTTCATAATGGTCAATTTAACTTGATTTCTCATTTACCAGAATGTTTCGTCAGACCAGATTTAGGCCCAAAAATATATTCAGCCTATGGTAATATAGACACACAGTTTGAAAAAAATGGTACCACGAATCTACATTTTAACGTATTAGATGCTGTTAATGTTTTGGTATATGTTGCAATTGCAAATAATGGAAAACAAAACGATTATAATTGGTATGTGAGGGAAGCGTTGAAAATAATTAAAGAAGCTGATTGTGATGACATAATATTGAAAAGAATTAACTTATTGGGAGAGATACCTGGTGCTATATGGCATATTTACCATGAATCTGATGTAAAAGCCATAAAGGATTTGTTAATTAAAGTCTCTATTGAACACGGAACACTTTTGGAAGATTGTAGTGATCCAATACATAACCAATCACTTTACTTAGACAACTATCTTAGAGATCGTTTGTTTAAAGAATATGGAGTCAAAGGATATCCAGTTGTTCAGTTTTATGGAGATGCAGTATTCATTCCAGCTGGTGCTCTTTACCAGGTATATATTATTGACTATAAATTAAAATTTATATTTTAGTTTATAAAAATTACATGTAAAACAATTTTTTTTATTACATTAGAGATGAAAGATTTGTCTTGCGAGTCTGTTTTATTTTAATTGATTGTATGGATAAGCTATTTCCATTCTTTTTATTATGCGAAGACTAAGATTATTTTTTATTTTCTAAACTTTGTATAGTTATTGTGCAATATTAGACCTTGTTTATATTGGAGCATAGGTGCCTACAAATACTGCTCTAAACCATTCGTGTGTGAAAAATTAAAACCATTGAAACTATTCGTGAACATTTATGCTCTAATATAAATGTAACTATATAATATATATATATATATATATATAATTAACTATTTCATTTTTCTTAGGATTTTCATACTATTATTTTCATATAATAAATCCATGAATTATTTTCAAAAACCTTTATCTTCAATATTTTAACTGTTAAATAAAAATTGTGTCCTCAATGTATTAATATATTTTATTATTATTGGTATGTTTCAGATAAGAAATCTGCAAAATTGTATACAAGTAACTGAATATTTTGTGTCACCAGAAAATGTGCGTCATTGTAACGTTAGTGGCAACCATACTATTTACAAAAATAAGTTACAGTTTAAAAACATTGTTTTTCATGCTGTCAAAGACTCCATTTCGGTATTGATGAAAACCTAGAAAAATAATTCAAAAACTGTATTTATAATTTTAATATTTAATAATTTTATGAATGGTTAAAAATTTTATTATTTAAAATTAAAATATTTTAAATCATTAGTAGCAAGAGTATTATGTAAGTAATTTCAGTTATTTATTATGTAAAATGTTAAAAAGATTATATTATATATTTATTGATTTGTTTCAAAAACTAATTTAGTATCAAAACAAATTTTTTTTATCTAATATAATAATAATGCATTCATTTAGGTTTAAATTGAAGGAAACCAATATTATTTAAGTCATTTAAATTGTAAGTTGAGCCGCTTGTTAATAAATACTTTTTTTTAAAACTTATTCCAAAACTAAAAAAAAAAATTTAGTGTTATAATACTAATTTTTGTGCAAATTGTTAAAAATATTTTGAATCATTTGTAGCAAACCAATGTTATTGAAGTAATTTCAATTGTTTGTTAAAATTTTTAAATGTTCAACTTAATTCTAAGACTAAAAAAAATAATATCTTACAGTTTATTTATAATAATATTTATTAATATTAATTTTAGTGCAAATTGTTAAGAAAAGCTCAAAAAATACAATTTTTTTTTTTCAAAAACTAAGTTAAGCTAAGATTGAGCACCATTTTGTATCAGTATTAATAAAAAGAAGTTCATATATTGCAATAATGAATTAATAATTTCTTTTATTTTGTTCCAATTGATCTGAGTTAAGGTTTGGTTTCATTTCTGCAGCAGTTGCTATTGCTTACACAATTAAATAATATTCATTATATATAATATTTTATTATTGAAATATTAATATTTAAGTATGAAATTCATTTATATTTGTGTATGAAACACAATTTGTGCACAGTGGTTGATGAATCGGAGAGGGAGAAGCACCACTTCTTTTTAATTAAATATTTTAGCATACCTCTTCTAATTATTCTAAATGGCATGTTAAGAACTGAAATAATAATTATACTTCATTGTAAATTATTTTAAAAAGTATTACTTAACATGTACAAATGTCTATTTTAATGTTAATTTAAAAAATTGATTTCCCATTTTTAAAAAGATTCAATATTGTGGTGTAATGGATGGAAGGAGAAAGAGAAAATCAGAGGTATTGTGAATTTTATTGATTATGTATATTTGTAGAATAGTTTCAAAATGATCTAATCTTTCAAGAGAATTTAGGTGTTGGTGAATTTTGGGTGGTATAATATGGTGGTATACAATTTTCAAATTTTTAACTGTAATATTTATGATGGTATATCACACCAAAAACCTCCGCACTGAATTTTTTATTGAGTGAAATGATTTATCATTGGTTTAAAATTTAATATATCCACTACCAGCATTCTACCCAATGAGCAAAGTGCTTCCAATTCAAACGAACATAGATTTTTTTAAATTTAGACCATCGGTTGTTTTATGTGAAAAAAATTTGTATTATCCAAATCTGGTGTCATAAATTGATTATATATAACATAAATTGTATTCTATATATATTATAAAATTTATTTTATGTAGTTTGAAACTATATTATCATGGTTCTTATACACCTGGAAAATACAGTGAATTTAAAAATACTGGGAAAAATTAAATTTTGTAGGATTTTTGAAAAAAAATTTCTTAAGTGTAAATGTAATAAATGTGTTCATAAATTTCAACAGGCATTCGAGATGGGACATTATAGGGAGTCTGTGTACTGTCCCATTTGAACATTAATTTAATTTTATTATATTTAAAACTTAAAAAAGTCAATTCTACGAGTGAATGGTCCTTCAAGGGGTTACATGAAGTTAGATTTTCCACTTCACAGCAGATGATTGTAATTTTGTAAAATGTCAACTTCAGAAACTGGGTTCGAAATGTTTTTGCTTATCCCTGTGCTCGAATTGCAGATACAAACAAGTTTTTATTTTTACATTTTACAATTCTGGCGATTAGATTTGAACCTCTCACCATCACTTACTTAACATTTTTTGTACTTACGCTATGCTCCAGTTATATAATTGTAGCTACATAAATTATCGAGTATATTATGGATTATACAGGCACAGCAAAGAAAGAGACATTTTTTGAATTGCTGCATATCACTCAATAATAGCCAGAACGGGCTCGGACGTGTGAAAAAATGTGTTGTATTCTATGTTACATAACATGAAATAGTACTAAAAGTCACTTTTTGAGTAGTCCAAAAGCAAATTTTGAATTGCTCATAACTTTTGAGGATATGGATCAAACACATCACGGTTTTGGCTACTCCCCTTCTTACTTAAAGCTCCCTATCTATGGGTGCTTATTGGTGGGAGGACAAGGAAGAGACATGTCGCTCCTCTGGAGAAACCAAATTGAGTGGCTTTTAGTATGTTGTATACTGGAGTGTATAACACACTTTGACATCAGTTTGAGTCTGATCTGACTATTAAATACGATTTGCAGTGGTGATTTAAAAATGTCACCTCCTGTTCTGCTTATATTATCGTATTCGATTCCATGGTAATTTATGTATACCTACCCTCTATTTCACAAGACCTTCATTTTAGGTAATTAAAATAATTTTAGTATATTTCAAAATTATTTATAAAGGGTTAATTTGGCATTATAATGAAATATTTTCTTGTACTCATAAACAAATATTTTGAAAATATAATTTTCCAAATATATTAAATTAGATTATTGCTAACTAATAAGTATAAGTAAAGTATAAGTATTCAGGTAGTAAATATGATACATGATCAGTGTCGTCCCGTAGGAGGGTGTTTCACTCCCTCCCTCAACTTAGGAATACAGTTAGTAAATAGTAGAAAAAGTTCATCAATTTTTTTTTACTTATTCACGTTTTGGAATTATACAGCAATGAAGTATTTTTCATAATTTTAAGTCGGAAGAACTATACATTTTTAGGATTTTAGTCAGCAAAATGGGAGACTTGTTTATTATTATTACTTTATTTTTTTGGTTCTTTTATGTTTTGAAGAGAAGTATTAGTATAGAACTTTCTTTGGGACAGCTCTGTACTTAACATAATCTCATTTAGAACACAATGTGTGGGTTGGGGTGAATCTGAAGCTTATTTAAGGTTGAACTTTTTCGTACATCAAGCCTGCAAAAAAAACTAGTTTGTAGGTATAGGTACTAATATCTAAATTATCAATGATTGTATTTTTTAATTTTTATATTAGGTATATTATTGTAAATGTATTTTCATTTCTTAAAATTGATTCGTCTACCTTTTGGGGTCCATATACAAAAATAGCAGAACATTCTTCGACTTATATGTAATGACATTGAACTTGGAAATAATAATTATTCGTACGTTTTAAATGTAATTGTTATTTATTTGTACAAGTTTTAATTTTTCCACTCGTTATCGCTTCTTTTCTTTCGTTTTTCGCACTAGCTGGGCATTTTATTTCTACTAACGAATCATCATCTATAATGCCATCAGGGGAAGGTGCTAAAAATGGAAATTTGACATCGACCATTAAACCAGTTGGTTGCATTTTTTTTTTTTTTTTAATTGTTCTTCTAGTTGTTCTTTGGCCGTTTATTTATTAGTAATTCCATATCTAGTAACAGTATTCCCGGTAAATGTTCCAAAAATTATTTCTTTAATTGTTTTTAAAGGAGACGTTTTTTTGCGCATTTTATATATTTTACCAAATATAGATGCAGTAAGTCTGTAAACATAAATATAATGTGAATATATTAGTATATAGGTACCTATATAAATATTAAATAATTAATATTCATAAATCAATGCAATAAAATAAATACTAACCGTTTTTTCCTCTCAATATATCATTCTTCACATTGATTTTGCCTCCTTGTCTTAGTTTCTAATATTTTAATATGATATTTAGAAAGTGTTAACTTTTCTAGGTAGACACGTTTCAGTTCTTGAATTTGACTTTCAGTTAATTCTAAAAATAGGTCCCGTGGTACATTTCCATAATTGTCATTTGGTCCAGAATTTGTATAAGTTTTTTTAGTTGAACGTTCTGCTGTTTTGAAGATACAACGTCTTCTTTTTGAACTTTCAACTATACGTATACATTTTGTACATATATTTTTTGGTATATTTCCCTGGACTCTTATTAGTTATATATATATTAAATATAGATGGATGATTTGGTCCTTGATTGTACGCCGTTACTGCAGCATTGCATCGAAGTTCGTATGTACCTATACAAAAATGGGATTTATTTTATAAAAATATAACACAATATTTAAATAAAAATATCGAATACATTTGTATACTAAAATTAAACCTGAGCACTTGTGACTGTTTAGTGTTTATACTAAATATAATAAACCCAAAATCATAAAAATAATGCAGGAGTACATAGTTGATTCGCGCTTATTACGATGACAACATAGTAGTCCAAATACGTATACGCAGTAAAAGTTTATTATTTTTGTGCTTTTGGTTTTATTAGTACATTTATACAGTGGTCAAAGTTGGGGGGATGGCATCCCTTCACTTATTATAATCTACATTTTTCATCCCTCCACTTATTTTGTCCAAAATAATACACCCCCCCCCCTTATAATTATATACAAAAATTATTGATTTATATTGGTGTTTTTCATAAAAATTTTATTTTTTTGCGATGATTTTTTAATTAGTTTTACAAGAATACAATGATGGTTATTTTTTTTCTTTTATTAAGTATTTTTATTTCATTTAAATTTGACCACTTGATGCCTAGATCTAATAAACCGACATACAATATAGATGTAATTGTATGTAGCTTTAAATATAAAGCTATACAAACAAAAAAAATCGGTACGTAAAATAATTTTTACTAGCCATTTCATATTTTTCGAAAAATATGAATTATATTGGTATGAAATGTGTTCGAATTTCGGGGAAATAATAGATTGTAAACTTGGTATTTTCATCAAAAACGTATGTAAGTATATTATAAAGTCAAAAAATTTTAGAAAATGTTTACCCATTTTCGAGCTACTAATAGGAATTTTAAATATTGAGTTATTTAATTCATAATAGGTATGACTTTTCTACTTTACAGGGGAATTTGATTTTTCGCATTTTTTTTTTAAGAAGTATGTATTTTTGGTATATTTTTACTTTACCGGACCATCAGAGTTTTAATATGACAAAATAAACAGGTATGCTGGCAACTTTGTGATACGCAAGTACCGCCATATTGCTTTTCTCCAAATATTATCTATAGGCGTGTTTTCGCGATTCACCAAATGTATTTTGGTTACTGAATTTTATAAACAATCAGTTTTGGTTATAATAATTTATAACCGATCAAATGTAGTGGTTATTGAGTTTGGTTATAGATAAGACAAAATAATATAACCTGGTTAATCGCGA
>JAIPRL010010054.1:0-16316 GCA_025469235.1 Pemphigus obesinymphae
GTAAATTTTATAAGGCAATGGTGAGACCTGCAATGATGTATGGAACGGAATGTTGGGCAGTAGGTAGAAAGATAGAACAGAGAATGAGTGTAGCTGAGATGAGAATGTTAAGGTGGATGAGTGGAGTAACTAGAGAGGATAAAATAAGGAATGAGTATATCAGAGGTAGTAGAGGGATAGCTTCGATAGTAAACAAAATGAGAGAGAATAGATTAAGATGGCTCGGACATGTATTAAGGAGGGAAGAGACTGAGGCAGTAAGATTAGTAAGGGAAATGCATGTTGTTGGTAAAAGGGGGAGGGTAAGACCGAAAAAGAGATGGGGGGATGTAATGGCGAGTGATATGAGGAATGTGGGAGTAAGTGAAGAAGATGCGGGAGATAGAGTTAAGTGGAAGTGTAGGACCAGAGTGGCCGACTCCAAATAGTTGGGAGAGAAGGTGAAGGAGAAGAAGAAGTTAGAAATTAGAATAGTTGCTTTATTTATTTTTTTTTTTTTTTACTAGAGTAAATGAAAAAGTAATAGGTACAGGAAAAAAAATATTAAAACACGAGGGAGACCGCATTTCACTTAATTCTTCAATACGGCTAGTACTACACAATTCTGAGTCATGGACCGCGGGCATTATTAAATAAACAATGGATCAATGAATCACACATGATTATATACACAATATCGTGTTCTTAAAAAATCAATTTGTACGCAATCGTGTTATATTAATTATTTTTGAAGATACCGGACATAATATCCGTGAAGTACATATTATGAATAAAATAAAAATATTATACCTATAGTCTGCAGTACCTATTACACTTCGCGCATTATGATATGTATGCCTACGACGACAAACGCCCGTAAATGAGCAAAACGCCTCCTCAGAATATAGACAAATTATCCAATTAATTGTATTCTTGGCGACGACTGATATAAGTATAATATATTATATATTATACTCTTGACCTCATACAGGGTTATTTATATTTTTAAAGTATTTATTTACAAGTATATATTTTTACATTTGTCACAGAAACACATGCTTAATATTTTCTATATGTTTATAATAATAAGCCAAAGGTTTTTCTAAATCTGGCAAAGTTAGATTGGCCCGGACTGCTAGTCCACGATTGCGCACTGGGTCCTCGGCTAGCTATGGCCCCTTGCACTTGTTCATATTCAAATAGTAATAAAAATATTTATTAACAATTAATAAATGTATAACAATTTACATAAATCTACAAAAATGTTCTTTTGGTCTGATATTAATTTACAAAATGGAAAATTTTCATTTCCTATTCTGAAACCGGGAGATAAATTCTAAATGATCGATCTTTTTTTATTAGGAAACATGTTTACGCAAAATTGTTAAAACGGATTCTTATAGTGATTTTAGAGATAAAATATCTAATATAAAATTGGTAGAGGACAAATATTTTGAAGTGAAATTAATTTGGGATTTTTAGTTTATTGTTTAAAAAAAAGAGTTACCTATTAGGTTATTAAAAGTTTAAAAAAGAAAAAAGAAAAATGACTAAAACTAAATATTTTTTTAATGAATAAATTAAAAAAATCGAAATTAAGTTCACTCTAAAATATTGTCCTTTATTGATTTGATTATAGGTGTTTTTACTTTAAAATTACTTTAAAAATCCATTTTAACACTTTTGTGTAAATGTTTTTAAAATAAATACCGTGATTACACAACAATAAAAAGTGGTAGAGCCACGGGACTAATTTTAAATTACTTTTAATTTGTTATATTTTTATATTTCTAAAAATGTCTTGAAATTGCATGTATAAGCATTGAAATGTTTGAGTCAATGTGCATTACGCATTTTTAGATAATATGTGTATCAATATATATGTGTATCAATACCTACTAATAATCTATTATTTACATCCCGTTTACGAACCGTTTTTTGATATGTGTATTTAAACATGTGTTATAAATCGTTAAAAACTCATTTTTAATTTTTTTTAATAACTATAATTCTTAAAAAAAATTAAAATATCGTAAAAAAGCTCTAGATAATGTTGTTATCTATAATTTGATTTTTGTTTCATATTTCTAAGATATTTGTAAGTTGATAAAAATGAGAAATGCCAACATGAGTTTTTCATTGAAAATTGTTTGCGCTGATATTCTCTTAGGAAGATGTATACACCCGCTTATTAAGGGGTTCTGTATAGGCAATTATTATAAAGTTTTATATTATAAATGAAATTACAATAATGTAATAATATTTAATTATATTTTAAAAGTAATTTAAAAATAGTTATCCGCCTGTACCATTTTTTATTGTTGTACTTATTATCGAGATATTTGTTAAATGTTTACGCTATATAACGACAACTTTTTTCTTTAATAAATTTCATAATATTTAACTGTCTATTCTGATGATCCTCCAAATCCAATGCACTTTTAAATTGTCTATAGATTTTTAAGTTAAAATTGCGAGTTCAAGACCTGAAATTTTTGCAAAATATTAAATACAAACCAACCATGGTAAAATTATTATTTATGAATTATCTAAATCTCTATAGGAGTATTTAAATTGTGCATTACCTTTTTGGAAACAAATTGTATTTAGCGGAACGACTGGTAACTTTTTATATGGGGCCTTTAGCCAGATCGCGTAGAACCGGGCGTTTTGATGCCAGTCTGCGACACAGCAAAAAGGTATAATATATATGTATTATATACACGACTACACGAATATGTGATAGTTTTAATGTTTTTTTTGTAGGTACTTTTGGAGATCCTCATAATATATGTTCACAATAGTTTTGGTGAAATTTAGAGGAGAAAATTAAATTTTACTAGAAAATTCACTATTTATATTTGTCCTAATTTATTTGTAGAGGGATTTTGAAAGTTGATAATCTGGAAAATCATCATCCACCGCAGTATTTTAAATGTTAGTTTTTTACCAAAAGCCATCATATATCGTCCCTATAATTACACCACTAGTTACCGAATATCGGGCCAACAAGAAATTGGCCACGCCGGTTTCGTTGTTAAAAACGTACACACAGAATGACAAAGACACCTTGACGTATTATTAGTTATTATACGCATATTATTATATAATACATTTTTTTACCGGGTGCGGGAATATTGGTTAGACACTATATATACATTATATTACTATAGGTAGAATAAAATTACAACTATTAATATTTTTTTACATTCATTGCGTATACGTTAAAAATGCTGATGAACATCTGCTCCCGATATGATAGACATACCTATAAGTATATACATGTACTTTTGTGTACGTCGTTGTTTACACCCCCTATAATTAAATATATTGCGATTTCTAGTATTCTACACGCTATTGCAGCTTGTGCAACGCTTCGCACGCCGTGTTCCCAAACCGAGGTGTATACAGAGTGTGCCAGGTTTTGACGACAAAACCAATCTAATTTGTATTTCGTTAAAATCGGATTTCCATCAGAGTTTTTCCGGTACTTTTACCCAGCTCAATTTTGAATTATTTTCACCGTGAAATTTATCCATTTCAAAAACCTTAGATATACCGCACGTCATAATATTATACTTGGTATATATATATATATATATATATATTATATGTAATTTGATAGGTCACGCGGTTTTTCGATTTCCTGGTAATTCCAGTTAGTCATCATCACGCCATACACCAGATCATATAGTTTTTGTAAATAAAAAAAAAACCCGTACGACTCGATTTTGGGTCGATAAATCTCGTATTAAAATTGATTTTTTATGTAAATGACAATTTATGGAATTTAATTTTCAAAACTAAATCCAATGTGCCGTGTACCTAATAGCTAATTATCACTATAACGTAACAATATTACTATTCATTAAATATAATTATTGTTATTATTTATAATTATATATAATAATTTTCGTTGTATAGTAATTATATTAGTAATAATATGTAATATATATATATTATATTGTTGATAATTTTTTTATCAACTTTAATTCCCTACATTTTTATTTGCACGAAAAATGGATTTCATTATATGAGATTTGTCGATCCAAAATATTATAATTTTGATGAGATGCACGTTGCAGTTTTTTATTTTACCTGTTTGAAATCGAAAAAAGACTCTTGTAATTCAATAAATTTCAACGATGATATAAATTTTGCAATACATTAAAAAATTGAGTTAGCTATTGAAAGAACCCTCGTCCCTTGCTCTTTGGTAAACGTCCATTTTCGAAAAACATAAAAAATTCAAATCCATATTATACTGTATCAGGACACTATATTATTCCTATTTTTTTAAATTTTCTCATTTAGTCCGGTAATTACACTTATTATACCGTAGAAAAAAAAAACAATATGCCAATATGTATTTGACGCCATTTCGTTTATCGCCCGTAGACAGTCTATGATAAAAATATGTAGGTATATATAGGTACGCATATTTATATCGAATTTTTGTCTATATTTTACACACGCGATTAGAAATTAAGATCCAATATACATTTTAATCCGTTCATTAGACCTATTATAATATATTTTAATATATAGAATTTAGTTAATTATTTGTATAGCCATACAACTGACACATGAATAATTGAAATAACACTTGAAATAAAATATTTGAAGAAATCGCGTAACGAATAAAATTGCATTAACAATTTCGATAATCGATATGAAAAAGGGGAACAAAATATAATTACTATACATTTATTATTTTGATGCGGATGTAATCCGTTATCATAATATATTGAAATGAAAAAATCAAGACTGCAAGTTTTATAAACGATACAGTGGTTGAATTGAAAAAAAAAAATAAGGACGGACTCTAGGCTTAGTTAAAAAATCAGTGTTACGGGACATATTAGAGAAAAAGTGAGCCGTGGAGGATTTCGTCCCCCACACCTCCTATTCAAAGTTTTTCAACCGGGGAAAATTTTTAAAAACATTTTTATATTATTATAGAATATAAAAAAAATACAACATTTTTTTTACATAAACATCGGGTTACATATTTTCAAAAAAGCTTTGTTAAGGCATTCCTCTATCAAAAAAAATGAACATTTATTCCTTTTAAATGAATTATCGAGGAAGCTGTAAATATAGAACGAAATGTAGTTTTTATATAATTTTTCAACAATTTTTTTTATAAATTACTGATAAGTGGTCAGAAAATTTTGAAATATGTATTTTGTTAATTTACACGTCAATGCGTCAATTTGTCAGTGCTGCTGTAAATATGATGTGTATACATTTCAAGTCTCTGTCATTAATATTTTCTGATGTTTACAAATTATTGGTCATATTTGGTATAGATTTCCGGTTTACGTAATAAAACTACCTAGGTATTGGGATTATATCGAAAATTGTTTTTTAAAGTATCAACTACAATAAATTTCCCATCGGAAAGCATATACTCCCATTAAACTCCATTTACCTAAAATACAATTGGAATAAAAACGACTATATGACAGCGTAAAATCCAAAACATAGAGATCAGTGGTAGAAGTAGAACGCAAATCGCCATTCCACTAATAAAATTAAATGTAAATAACTATCTACCTAATAACAGAAATGTATCAATATCGCATTGATTTTGCCAATATTTACCATCCTTTTAGGATAATGAAGATTATTTATTACCTATACCTATGATAGGAATATGATTTAATAAGATCAACTATTTAAGATTGTATATCGTATTTTTTTTATCTAAAACCAATTATGCGATAAAGACAAAAAACATTTGTTTTCGTGATTTCACTATTTTTCCAAAAAAAATTACATTTTTAAAAAATGTTAAATAAAAATTAAAACGGACACTGCGTTCCCCGCGTTCCTTGATAAATAAATAAAGGAGTACGCTATTGAACATAAAAAAAAAAAAAAAATGAAGAGTAGTTCCGTTCCTCTGCGTCCCTCCCCAAATCCACCACTGAAACTATATCAACTCAAAAGTACTTTTTTTTAGGAGGACGATTATAATTTAGATATAAAATTTAATAACATTAACAACTATAAGCAAATAGTATAGGTACCTTAGTTAGTACCCATAAAGTATAATCTATATGTTATTCTTAATGAATGCTTAAATTCACTTTTTTTTTTTTTTGTTCTATTAACAAAAGTATAAATTTGAGTGTAGATAACTTATTTGTTATATTTTCTAGTTATCATGGACGAATAGTCAAATATTATTAGTTGATATTATGGGGTGTATAATATAATGTATGAATGTATGGCGCTATCTGGCTATGAAATCAGGATTAGAGGATAAATAAGTATTAAATAAAATTGTACAATGCATTTGAGAAAATTATAATGAAGTTTAAAATAATGTTGGTAATTTAGTGTTCGTATAGGTATAATCGTATATATTTATAGTATTATTATTACTAAGAATTCGAGGGATGTAAATATTTTGTTTTAAGGAGGTTGTTTTCTTCGTGCATTTAAACCAATATATGCATATTTCTAGTACCTACCTATAGTTCAATTAAAGTTTTAAATATTAATTTAAATTTGTTATTCTTTTTTTTGTTTTGTAAAAAAAAAAAAATATTTTCATTTATTTTTCATTCTTTGACTCTTTAATTTAAATGATTAATTTGAAATTAATAGAAAAATCATAATTATATTGAATATTATTAAATAAATAAATATAAAATTGAAAATATTTTTCCTACAAAACCTAGAATAAACATTTACAAATTCAAATAAATTTCAAACATTAAATTGGAAGTTTAAATTATGCTTATTTACCGTCCACGAATTTTACAATTTTTATAGTAAAAAATGCTTTTAAACGGACTAGTAGCTTGTAGTGACTTGTGTATGCGCTTATATGAAAATAACAAATAAAAGTTTGTGTGGGCAATCACATATGAAGCGGAGAGATAATAATATATAGTTATGATATTATACATTATACACACATTCATTTACAACACATACACTAAAACGCCTTATTTGTTATAAGTTATTAAATTGCCTATTTACAACTCCTTAGAAATACATAGCTTTCAATTACGTTATTCTCGTATAGCATTATTATGTCTTGTGTTTATACACTTTGATAAATTTTGTTGTTAAATTTATGAAGTATATTATAATATAATATAGCGTAGTTATGAATTTTAGATTACCTACTATTAAAAAAAAACATAAATAATAATAATTTAAATAAAAATCATCAAGATAAAAAACAATAAAAACATTTTATCCTTTTTCTAGAATTTTTTCATGAATACTTTGTAGGTATTATAATAACTTTAAATTAATTATATTTTTGTTAAGTATTCATAAACCCAAATATTGACTAAGAAAATACGTACGTTGAAATAAACATCGCCAAGACTTAAATTATACTGTGTATAATGTATAGTGGAGTTAGTTAAAAAATAAACAATTAGTTTATAAGGGATTCTATATAGATATGGGAAATTTTAAGAACTATGAAAATTTAATAATTCATTATTATATTTAGTGGTTGAAAAAATATGTGTTTATGCAAAGCAAATAAAAAGAAATCTTAAAGTGGTTTTAGAGTTATAACACGTATTAGGTATACAATTTTAAGATAATAATTAAAATATTATACCAATTATAACATTTTAATGGTAACATCGCGGTTTTCTTCTGAAAATTCAGCTCATTATTGAAGATATAAAAAAATACTGTACTTTTCACATTTGAAATTACTTTTTTCGATAGTTAATATTTATTTAAAAAATTTTAATTCGAGATACTCATAATCTCTTAAATTTTATCCATTATCAATTTAATAATAGGTATTTTAATGTTAAATTATGTATTATATATGAACACTATAATTTTATCACTAGAAATGATTGGTGTGACGTCCTCTTATGCAAATATTTAGGTTACCATAGTAACTATTAGGTTACATATTGCCTGTATATATTTTTGCTATAGCACATAAATATATTTGCAGTTTTTTAATTTCTAACTGATAAATAAATACATTTTATTTTTGTACTTTTAATTTGATAATATTATAAAAATAATTAAGTAAGGTCTGAAAAATTGCATTCATGATTTTATATTCGTGATAATTCACACGAGTATACCTACCTATAATATATTAAAAATTAAATGTTTTTTTTATCTGTGAATTGTGATTTATCATCGCTTACGCATATATTTTGATTAATTTTCATCTTGTATTGGTACATTATAGGTAATCGTAATATCGAAATTTAATCAAATAATAAATTATGAGGTATATACAATAGGGTAACAATTGTATCAAACTTCTCCATAACAATGAAAATGTAGTTCGCCAATATGTATAATATGTAATATTATATAAATACACATTAATATTGATTTTGGCTATAGGTATATTTAAATTCGTTTTATGTTTATAACTACTAGCTAAGCAGTGAACCGACAATACCGACAAGGAACAATATGGCGGTAACTTGATTTTAAAAGCAAATATAATATAATATTATATAAACCGTATACCTACCATATTAAATTGTATAAAAGTAAATATTTCTCTCGGATGTTTGGAATATTTAATTTGAACGTCTCGAAAGTAGTCGGAATTGAATACGTTTTATTATATTATAATATATTATTTCCAAAAATTATTAAAAACATATTCACAGGGTTCGTTGTTTTCTCCGTAATGAAATTTTCATAAGTTTAATATTTAAACTTTGTAGAAGTCGTGGACACAAATGTATACACTATAATCGTACACATAACACAATACATAAATGTGTATAATAAATTATGATAAGTATATTTGAAATGTTTAACTTCAAAATATATTATTATAATATAATTGTATTATTAGGATTGGAGTTTTTATTATCTTATGTTATTGTACATTTTACAATTTTTGATTAGTTTGTGTTGCAGTTAGGTATATCGCAGCAGTTAAACACATTTTTATAATAATAATATTTGTTTACATAAGTAGGCAGATATATTAAATAACTTTTATTTAATTTATTTTTTATCGGAAATACGTGCTCTTTATACGATATACCTAATATAGTTATTAAAAATATAACAATAAATACCTACTTTAAAGCCTATTTCAACGAAAACAATTAGTAAATGTATTGCTTAGTTACAAATTGCTATAGAAATCAAATTTTTAGCTTATACTATACTATTTTTAGAATTCTTTTAAATTATATAGTAATATGTAAATATTAACAACAAATCCGTCGAAGGCATTAGGTACACTTGATTACAACCCTAAATATCAAAATTAATTAATTATTGATACATTTTCCGAGTTTTATATAATTCTATTCAACTTGATTCCGGTGAATTATTTTTCGATTTTCTTTTAATGAAATTATACGGCCAAACGTTAAATTATAACCTATACTAGTTAATGTAATATAATTATATAGGTATGTGAAATAAAAATATACCTAATATTAAATTAATTTAATGGTTGAAATGATTATTTTTTTTTTTTATAAAATGAAAGAGTTCGCGTTTAATTGTTATTTTATGCCATGTTTACAACCTCTTAAATTGTGTATATATGTTTTGTTTTTAAATAACAACTAACGCACGTATATACCTATTGGTATGAATAAAATAAAAACTTAATTAACATGCATTTAGAATTCAGATCTTATCCTTATTTCGTTTTTTACATATACCCGCTGTGTTTTGTGGTAAGTATATTTTATTATAAAGTATTTTGTAAAATGTAGTTAAATAAACTATAATGAGTGTATATTATGTATTATATATAATATTGATTTTAAAATTCCATATTATTATTTAAAAAAAAATTTTATCCGATAATTAATTTTAACTACCTACTATGTATATACGCTATACTCGCATAGTATTATATTCGATTGTTATTCGCAAGGGACCGTACAACTTTATGGCTACCTATCTTAAAAAGTTGAATTGTGTACTTATCAAAGATCAAGTAATTTGTTATCATTTTTAATTCGTATGTTGTTGGTGAAATGGATCAAACTTCATTTCACAAGCTTATATATAATTATTACACCTAAGAATCGGATTTAAATTATTTGTAAACTAAATTTTATAACCCATTATTTATACAAATTCTGATAAACTATTAGTGCCTAGATAGGTATCGTCTTTTCCTTTGCCTTTTTTCGCAAACTATTTTTTAGCTATACACTATACCCTATATAAATATGCATACCTACTTACTGTTTGATATCTAATAAATATACCTGTATTATATAAAAAGTTATAAATAATAATGAAAAAATATGTCTCTGTGTTAAAAACTGTTTTCTTTTACAAACATTTAAACTGCAGCCTTTAGATATGGACTTATATATATTATATATTATAATAATCATGTAATAGATAATATTATTTTGTCAATCATTGTCGTCGTTGTTTATAATATTTTATTTTTTCTGTCTCAAACAGCTAATCGGTATCGTTCGGAAAGACGTGTTAAATGAAAAATTCATTTGAAATGTCAATCTCAACATCACCACGGAACTAGAAATTCCAAATAGTTTGTATACCGATGAAAGTTTATAAGAAGTTTATATTAAGACGCTTTTGTGGAGACGATTGCTCTGGACGGTATTGCAGTGACATATTTACAATGCGATTGGTATGGTAATGTTAAGGTAAGGGACATTTTATGGTATCTATTTATTTTGTTTTTTATAGGATTGCATTCAAAATATGATTTAAAAATTCTAAAGTCCTATAAAGAATTTTAAAACTAAATATTTAAATAAATAAATTAAATAACGTTAACTTAAATCAAATTAAACCTAAATTATTAAAATGATATACTATATAACTAATTAATAACAATAATTTAATGATAAAAATCACGTTTTTATAAAAAGTAAGACGTATTTAGTCATGTTCATTAGTTGCAAAAAGTTTTTAATATTTTTTGATCGTCTCACCTTTCTGAAATTTTATGGAGATTAAAGTTTAATATTATGTAGAATATTGAACATTTTTAAATTTATAGTTTCCTGTGTCAAAGCTAGTTTAGTCAACTACTATTACTATTCTTCGAGCTTATGCAAAATTAATTTAATATTTAATGCGTTCATGAGTAATAATAAGTAATAACAATATCTATTTATCTTATTATCCATTTATAAATAATACATTTGTACTAACTAGGATTTTTTACAGTTTTTAATAGTTTTAAATAACACGCACGCCGAGTACAATTATTTTCCCATTATTATCTGTAATAAATTTGATCATGACGTAAACGCAAAAGTTCCATTTTGAGTGAGATGTTTCCAAAATATTTGTCCTTGATATTATTCTTATATAGCTGGTTATTATATAAATACAATAAGAGTGGATCCAGAAATAGTCGACAACGAAGAGGGGAGCGTAAAATAGTAAGTCAAAGTATTTTTCGAAATTATTATTTTCATCATGTACCTACGCTATACAATGAATAAATATAAAATAAAGTAAGCAGAGCCGTAGCAAGATTCGATAAGCCCTTGGCAAAGAATCGAATTTCCGCCCCTAAATTGGTAATAAGGAAAAAAAGTCATTAGTGTTTTGGAGTTGTGCTCTTCAAAGTCATCAACTTACTTTTACAAGATTTTGCCCGTCGAATTTTCGCCCCCCCCCTCAATCTTGGAAATTAAGTGATAGATATTACTGAATTTTGATTTTTGCACCCCCTTTTCTGTTGCGCCCTTAGCCTGGGCCAGTTTCACCAAGCCCTTGCTACGGCTCTGAAAGTAAGTCCAAAGGCAGTCTGGGGTTACGAAAGTGGATTATGTTTTATTTTGTCGTTACATTTTAATAATATTGAAGCCCACCCTCACCCCTTTGGATCCGGACCTGGATAATTGCAGGATACAGGCTTTAAGGAGTGTAAAGGATATTATATGGGCTGTAACCCATAATAAGTAATAGTTTTCCAATCTAAAAAACCTACTATCTATATTATCTATAATATTACTGTATACTTTCTTTGTATTTATAATTTCCTGATTGCCGTCCTGCAAGTTTCATCATTGTTATGAATTATTATAATACAGTCGGCGGTACTGTTAGCAATGGACAGCTGCGGTATCCATAGTAACTATGCATAGACGTGCAATAATATTATATAATTATAACGTTAAAAGTTTTTACATTTCGTTAAGTTATTATTATTATAAATATATATAATATTATTATACATAGGCATGTACAACGAAGAATGCAAATATTTCAGTCGTGTTTATTAAAAGCCGCAATTCTCGATAACGAAGTGTGTGTGTGTGTGTGTGTGTATGTATATATAGGTAAATGTAAAAGCACGCAAGGAATTCGGGGTATCGCCCTTTATTATTATTATTATTATTAAAACGGACCCTCCGCCGCACGCCTGTCGCCATCCACTGACGCTACACCCGACCACTAACGTCACCGTAAAAGCCGAGTCGGCGGGATAGTGTGGAGTGGAAATGGTGCATGCGGAGTAGGTATATTATAATTATTATTTATATCGTATATTTAACGGAGCCCACAGTGGATAAGTCAACGAATCCCGTCTGTGTACGTTATTATTCGGATGTTCGATGGGTTCGTCGTAATATTTCAAACAGTCCAAATGAAAATGTAATTAGACCAATATATTATATAAATTCGTGATCGACTGAACTTGGTTTAGAATTATTTTTTCGGCATTGAAAGTGAAAAATGTGTAAACATTTGAAACTCAGGTCTATTGATTGCAATTTGTAATTAATTCGATACCTATATACTAATTATTATAAATCAATAATAAATACAATAATTGACTTTCTAGCGCTACCTATATTCCTTTCTGAATATTACGTGCGACACCGTAGTAAAAAGTTAAATTACCTCGCATACCGCCACTGTATATACTTTCGGGGAAATTATATCAACACTATTGTGTCTAGTCCTCTATATCTTAGTTTGTGCTTGAAAGTATATTATAATTTATCAATATATATGTATATTTATTATACTAGTGATAAGTGCAGTGCAGTATAGCCACGGTCGTCGTTAAGGACAGGGTAGACATTTGCCTAGGGCTCCGCGGCTTCAATTTTATGGATGTCAAAAAGAAGTTGTCGTGCACATCGAGCTTTATCACGACCTGCAGACCGAA
The DNA here is from genome assembly GCA_025469235.1 of Pemphigus obesinymphae. Lineage (NCBI taxonomy): Eukaryota > Metazoa > Arthropoda > Insecta > Hemiptera > Aphididae > Pemphigus > Pemphigus obesinymphae. Next base: position 13,094 of record JAIPRL010010054.1, read on the forward strand.
ATTAGTTCCCAAAATAAACTAATATGTATCCTGTGAAGTAAATATTAATTGGGCCCCATAATATATTTCGGGCCGGCCAACTTTTATGGTGAGCCCACTATTTTATCTTTACCTTTTTCCGACTTTTATGTTGCCGTTGAGCGTTTTTCCCTTTTCCGTTCGTCCGTATTTCACACTTCCAGGAGCCTAAATCTTAAACCTAAATAGGAATTTGAGGTTGAAGTATCTGAATCGTAGTATTAACGAAATGGAGTGAAGATTCAAAGTTTTCATTGCTCAATTGTTTAAATGTATACCTATAATCAATTTAATTAAAAAGAACTAAATGATGAAGAACTTTTTAATACGGCTGAGATATTAAAAAAAATATATGAACAAAAGACATTTCTTCAGATTTTGTTCATCAGTTACCTACTTTCTTTTTGATCTTGTTTTAAGTATATATATATATATTTTAAGGGCAATATAATATTGTTAATTTTGAAGATATGTTTGTTGATATGTTATTAATTGAAAATTCTCCACTCATAACAACATATCCAGACATAATATGTGCGCAGCTTGTATTTTATATTTGACGCTACCAAACACGGTTACATCGGCAGAATGATTGTTTTCCAAATTAAAACTGATCGAAAATTACTTAAGAAGTACAATGGCAGACGAAAAATTAAGTAATTCATCCATTATTTCAAATACCCGAGCCCGACAATTGAATATTGAAGAAATAACTGACAAGTTTTCCCAAAAAAACGCTGGCAAAATTAATTTGAATATATGAATTTATTTTATCATGTTGGTATGTATTAAATAATAAGTTTATTTTATATTACTAACTTCATTACCAGTAATATCGTCTAAATTTTAAATTATTTAAAATGTATGTACATACCTACTTACATAAAAAAAAAATTAAAAAGATCATGAGTTGAAAATAGTTTTTTATCTTGTGAGAGGCATCTTGAAAATATTGGTCCATAGGCAATGGGCCATCGAATAGCACGCTCTACACCACTGTACTACTGTACCTATTATAGATCCGACTAATGCCTATTCAATTAAATTGTGTGTTTTCGACGGTTGACATAATACCTTGAGACCTCGCTTGAGACGAGCCATATTCGATTTGTATAAATTTATCGTACATTTCCATCTGACTTATTCTGGCGACAACAGTTAACTATATAAAAGCCTGAGAGCGGTTAGTTTTCATATTCGTATTTCATAATCGTTGGACTTCTGTGGTATTTTTAAAATTGTAACTTAATTTATATTGACATGTATGTACTTGTGATGTAGTGTGAAACCCGTTACATGTAGAAGAGAACCAAGCGAGTACTTATAAATATTTAAGAAAATTAAGTTTGATTAATTTTCGGATTACTACTAATTAGTACCTATTTTGTCAACCTATTCTTTGGAAATACTTTATGGACAAAGCAAGTGAAAATGAAGGTGAAATTCTATCGACTATACGAATCACGAACAAATATATAAATTGAGATACACGAATTTCACTCAAAATTAGTTCCACTAGTAAGGTATTATTCATGAAAATTACACTTACAAGATATCATACTTAAAAGGAGTTACTTAAACAAGGTTTCGCACTCATAAGGAGTCGTACTAGCACAAGTACCTAATCTCACTCAAAAGGTGTTACACTTACAAAGAGTTACACTCAATAGATATTGCAATAATCTAATTTTTGACAATTTGGTAGTTACTGCACTTGCCACTAAAAATATAGTATTTCGTCTTTCAATATTGTGAATTGAAGGTTTTTTTTAAATTAAAATTGTTGTTGACTAAAGGATTGATAATATGCTAAATAAATAATTAAAACTATATTAGGAATATGTGGGTAATCGTAAAATTGTGCTTCTTATTTATACATACAATGACATAAAATATATTACTGATAATTATTATTTTCTATTAATTGATCATATTAAAGCTTTTCTACTAATTGTTTCACTTTGGGAATGTTTGCATCCGCACAGGTCTTACAATTTAGACGGTTGCCTGCTTCGACTCACGTTTTAAACTAATACCTCGGAGGAAACTCGAGTGACCAAATAAAATAAAGCTAGTCAAAGTTTGTAATGTATCACAAATAGCAGACCCATTATTATAATACAGTGAATAATAAAAGGTTTTACAAAAAAAAACCTTAGTATAAATTATTTGCGCGCAGCCTTAACAAAATATATACGAACTATAGCCAGGAGAACGAAAACTTAGGTTCGTTCTGGGTACAAATGGAACCTTTTGGCTATTGTAGTTTTATTTTAGGGGGGTTGTGGAATGTTATCACGATTTTGGCATGCATCAATCACTAAAAAATATTTTACGTTACCTTGATGAAAATAAACCGCCAGGAGCGTTCGCATCAGCGGCCACTTTTTATTCTCCCGACTACAAAAATAATAACATGGTCCGGGGTGAATAGCCGATGACCATGAACGGATGCCGTAGAACAATGTGATTTTCAAGTACGGGATTATTGATTCATTGACGACGAACAGCGGTCAGCGAATATGCATCGACGAGTAGGTGCGCAACCAAAAGAGTGTCAATAGTGCACAAATCCCCGACATAACACAACGAGAAAAATATCGGTGGTCGGTGACGACGTAGTGACGAGGCCGAAAAAAATACCGCAAGCGTACGTAAAGAGAGAAAAATTCATTTTCACGCGACGACTCGGCCGTACGCGTATGGGTGGAGTAACAACACTAACGTCACAGCATATAGTAAATAGGCATGTCAGCTATAATACCGTTTGCGCTATCACTACGCATGTTCACCAGACATGGAATAAACGTTAACAATATCATGGATGAAAGAGTCTTGGTATCTTAATAATAACATATGTACAAAGTCGAAACACGTCTTGAATAAACAAAATGATAATGCAAGTGTTTTATCAATAGATATTATTTTAATTCATAACAATATTACAATAATTTAAAATTAAAACGAAAATAATTTTTCCGTGAATTTTGGCGTTTATTCCATGTCTGGGGAACATTTTCTGCGCCATGTAAACTAACTGACATGCCTATTTAGTTATGTCACCAACTAAGGTAGTATGGACTGGAAACGACATAGCAGGCGGGTGGTGGTGGTGCGATTACATTTTGTTACGGTAAATTAATAAGTGGGGGAATCTAAGCGATAATCTATCAGGCGATCCTAGCGAACATTTGCCATACCACTC
>JAIPRL010010055.1:0-16315 GCA_025469235.1 Pemphigus obesinymphae
ACCTTAGATAAATAATAATTGTTTTTGTATAATTTTTAGTCCCACTATTTGTGAATGTGCCGACTGAAGTCTGAAAATGTATAATTTTGCCGAGTGGGGGGGGGTGTGACACCCCCCACACCCCCCATTAGCTCCGGCTCTGGATCGAAGCGTAAGTAATAATAAAAAGTAAAATGTCGAACGGGCGAAACAAACCGATCGAAAAACACACCGAACAACAACAACACGAGGTCCGGGCAGAAGGTAGGTACACGCGTCGCACCGGCGGTCGCGTTCCCGCCCGTGATACATCACTGATTGTGCGACGACGAGAGTCCGCTGATAACATGCGACAGTATGACCGGGTTCTTACCGCCTGTGGTAGATCGCGCTGCATATTACGTATTCAACAACTCCGATTTATAACAATATTCCACTATTTTTGTTAATTTAAAACTACTGTAAAAATTAAAAAATTACATTACTAACTTAAATAAAGAATTCCTGTCATAAAGCTATCTGTACCCGAAAACTCCAACTCAACTATTTCTACCAGAAAAAGTATAGATGGAACCACTTCACTTATTGGATAGGATACTCTTGGTGGATGTATTGAATTTGAAAGCAATAATAAATCATTCCATTCGAAAAAACGATTCTGAGCGGAGCTTGTTGTGATATACCTACATAAATTTTACAAAACAAAATTTCAAGATGTTATCATACTTATATTATATTATTTCAGTATATATTATATACTTTTATATATTATCCAAATATACATGCCATTTATTTTAGCCAAATATATACTTTGTTGAATTCCAACAATTCCAATAAAATCACAATATAGTAGCTAATGAATATAATAAATTATGAATCACATAATAATATTAAAATTTCAGTATAATGTATAAATATATATACGGTGTAAATAAGTTATATGTATGGTACATAGTCTGTAGGTATAGTACATATAGTATGTATACAGACTATACAGCATATGACTACATCCAACATATAAAAGAAAGTTTTTCTTCTTCTCCAAGGAATGTACTGGAAAAATCGAAAAAATACTATGTATCATTTACAGCTGATTTTCTATCAATATCATATTAACACCAAAGAACCTTTCGGCTCCTCCTGGTCAAAAATTTGTTGACAGAATAAAAAAAGTAAATAAACATACTAAACATACAGTTCATTGTAAAACCATTAAAAAAATAGAACTTGTGTATACATTTTTGAAAAGTGGTCAAAAAGTTATAAGCATTTGATCACGTTAATATTATAATATTATACTATTGTTAAAGTTAGGTATTAATTTCGAGTCTTTAACTTTTATCTTTACGTTTAAGAAAACTACTGGAAAATGACGATCGAAAATCACATTTTTAAAGAATAAATTTTCTATCAAAAAGCCCTTTATCTAAAAATTCTTACTTGAATAAGTGATACAATGTATATAATTTACACAAAAAATAAACTACATCATTATAAAACAAAAAAGCTTAGATTCTAAAATACAAAAATGTCCATATCCCCCCCCCCCCGTGCATAGATCTTCTGGCTAGTACATATACCTATTTAATTTATCCTTTTTTATTTAACTGAGCCAATAGTTTTATTTTAAATATATTTTTTATGTACTAACTATGTAGTATAATGTATAATACTTATGATTACATAATGGTATATTACCATATTACATTACTAATAATAGGTATACAGTTTTTTATTGTCATGAAACGAAAATGTAAGGGGAAAAAAAGGGGTAATAAGGTATTAGTATGTTGGGTAAATCATACAAACGGTGTCTGATATAAAAATATATTATAATAATATATATAATGATATAAAAATGATAATTGGCGGAAATTAAGTATATATGTATATAATTAATATATCGGTATTATTATTTTGTAATCGGGAATATTGTGAAAAATTGGTACATATATATATATAATAGACAGGGTATGTTTTTGGGGAAGTGAAAAGGACAGTAAGTATTATGATATTTTGAATGAGTGTCCTATTCGTGTCCATACGAATTTTGTAGAAAGGGACAATAATATTTATTATATAGGTCCGACCATAGGTACCCTACTGCGCACACGCGCCTCGTCATGTTAAATTACGTTTTTTCAAAAAAAGAACGTAAAATGTGTATATTTATTTTATATCTCGCGCCTAAATACTATTTTCAATCATTTCACGACTTTAGTATAGTAGAAATAGATATGAAAATAAGCTTAAGGTGAATATAAGTTCACATACCTTTCGTGGATTGAAGTTATAGATGTTCTGCGTTGAAATACGAAGAAATTACTATAAAATATTTAATATGTGAATAGGATAAAATATAAGGGATTCATGAATTCGGTGTCCAGTATCCTCGACAACTGTGTTCTTATTTCCTAAATTACCGATGGATTGAGATGACCAAAGAAGACAATAAACCGGACACTGTATACGTATATATAATAGTTTTGGTGTCTTTATCATTGATTTTGTCGCTTACAGTATCTTCAATTTTTAAACTTGGTAAATAGCACGCTGTAACCATGTAATATTTTCAATGTCCTGTAAATTGATTACACCCTAGGTTTCTTTACTTCCAGCGTGTTTGTTACACGAGTTCTCGATTACCAAGCTTGGTAAATGGTCCACTGTAATCATATAACGTTTCCAATGTTCTAGAAATTGACTTCATCACCTATTTCTTCCCTTTCAGTGTCTTTTCTTCCGATATTCTGGCTTCCAAACCTAGGTAAATTGCTCGCTGAAAGTGGGTAACGCTTTCGATGTCCTTGCTTCCGAGTTCTTTACAATTGTACGCCGAAGGTGTAATTATTTAGAGAGACAGTAAGGTTCCGAAAGTGTAAATATTTTTATTTGAATATAACTTGATAATTGCGTCCCATAAAAATTATTTTATTTCATCAGCATCTCCACGTTTTTCTAAGCTTTATTTAATATATTAATTAGTCTTTTAATGTACATAGGTACTTAGAACTTACATTTTTCAATGTTAGACACTGCACACACGACACATCTTTAAAAAAATGTAAATAATCAAATGACGGTTTTCGTTTCGTGATTTCATTAAGGTAGTAACCGCCAAAATCCAAATCTAATGGCCTTGCTTTCAATTCTAGATATATTTCCAAATTTATGCGCGTAACGCTTCCAGTGTCATTGATTCCAAAACCAGGTTAATCACCGTCGTGCATTGGATTTATGACTTCTCCGTTCGTCCGTATTTTGACTTTTTCAGAGTTGTGAAGTTTAGGTACACACTAAATACACATTGTGTTCACCTTATAGATCGCGTGGAAGAAAACCGTTCCGCCATCCGTTTCTTATCTTACAATTTTTTCCCGCGTTACCGTTTTATCACCCTGTATTTCCGAAAACTGTTTTCGAACTCATAAAATCGGCTTTTGCTATCATTTTTGGCGCCACAGAGGCCAAATTCGCGTTTCTCCGATGTTTTAACGTCCGACTGAACCTTTTTTAGTCTTCGAATCATTCCCGTTCGGCTGGTATGATCGTTTCTATTTATCGGTTGACACTATCGGATAGTGAGTTTCCACAGAAGTACAAATGCAATATAAATACAAATTTGTACACAAAAGTAAAAAAAACATAATCATTTCCGATTCCCTAATTTATTGCAAATTTCTCTTACAGTGAGGCACTATTTGACACTGGAGTTTCACCTACAAGGGGTTTCAGCTACAAGAAGTTTCACTTGCAAGGAGTTACATCTATAATTAGTTAAACTTACAAGGAGTTGTACCCGGTAGGCGTTGCCAACGAAGCTCTTCTGGGGGTTTGGGGGCTTGCCCGCCAACGAGAAGCAGAGCTTCTCGTCTATTATATAATATGCTAACTACGAATAGACGGTTTTTCATGGAAGAGAAAACTTTACGCTTTTTATTTAATTCCGCTGACCGTTTTCCGTACCGGCGGCCGCGAGAGTATTTTTTTCCATTTTTATCGCAGTCGTGCTTTGAATTTACAATTTTTTCGTTTTCCGTTCTTCCGTATTTCGACTTTTCCGAAAACGCGAAAATTAGGTACACACCGTATAAGCTCTGTGTTTACCTTATAGATCGCATTTAAGAAAACCGTTCAGTCATCCGTTTCTTATCGCTTCAGCGTTTTTCACGCCGTCGTCTTATCATCACCCCGAAATCCCAAAATCAAATTTTTTGACCTTTTGCTGACGTTTATCAATGCCGTGGAGGTCAGATTCTGATTTCCGTCCGTTATCTGAATCGTTTAAATTATAGAAATTTTGATCGTCTTGTCATCTCGATTAGATAGCTTAGTTGTATAGGGCGTCGATTGTCAGACCGACTTTCGATACGGGTCTACCGGTTCAAATTCCACTGTGACGATTTGACTTTTTTTGGGTTTTTTTTCTTGATCTCGGCGTCTACGGAAATACCAATATTTAGACAATGTAGTTTATATGGGAGCAAAATTTTAATAAATATTCTTACCGTTGCGATTTTTATTATTAAATATTTATTATATTTTTGATCTACGTATAATAGTACCTATTATAATACCTTGTGGCAAGTTCGCATTTTTTTTTCTCGGACTTTCGTAGATTTCTATCTGGGGACAATAGTTTTATAAAAAAAACCGAGCGTTTAGTCCGACCGACTGATTCACATAGTAGGTACCTTCACTATATTTTTTTATATTGAATTTTAAATCGTCGGACTATTCGTTCCGAATATGTGTATAGGTACCTATATTATGAGTCGAACACTGTACCCTCTATTATCTGAATCCGTTTTTTTAATAGTAAAAACTGATGTTTCTATGAAGATTAAAATTAACAAAACATCTATTTATTGTCGTAGAAATAGAAAATGTATTAAACATATAAACATGCATAAATGTTCGTATTAATTGAGTTTGTATGATTTATGTGTATTTATCTGGTATATTTATTATTTATTTATTTTCATCCTGTTTATGTGATTCGCTTAATTGGTCTGTTACAAAAAATGAAGTCCACAGGTAATTAAAATGAGTTTGATAATTTTTTTAAAGAAAAAGTTACTCGAAGTTTTGTTGGTACCTACATATGAATATATTTTTTAATCAAATGATTAATAAATTATTAAATCAAATAGTTATAAACAAAAGAATAAATATTTTAATAATTTTAGCCGCAAATACATCAAGTATCAGTTAAACAATTCTAATCACTGTTATAGATATTGGAATTTACTTACTTACTAACTTACTATTAAAATCACTATCATCTGTCTTATATGATTGATACTGGATGTACAGTCCAAAATTATAGGATAGTATTTAGAAGTTTGCTCATATTAATTTTTTCTTAGTTTTTTTCTAGTAGTTGAATTATTTTATTTTAAATATTTTTACCGAGATAGTAAGTATCAGTGGTGACTTCGTGGCAATCGCTCCCCTCTAAAATTGTATCTAATAAATAACTTATTAACAAGTTAGATATTGATTTAAATATTAATAATTATTTATATTTACATTGTAATGCATTTTCAAAATATTATTATTGAAAGTAAAAATTTTATTCCATCGTTATGAAAACACTATAAGGTAATCAGAGTTTAAAAATATATATAGGCACGGTTGAATTAGGTACCTATTATTCATTCGCGCGTTTATCGAATAACGAACAGCGCTCGGCACTGTGGTGATCGCCCGTCATAACTATACGATAAAAATATAAAAACATAGGAGGGCGAATTTGATAATAATGTAACGATATGAATCGTCGCTTGACATGCATGTAGACTACGGAACTATACGGAATAATGTGTATATAAAAGTGTATTTAAGTACTATGTACGTGTTCGTGACGCATGCACATTTCTATAATTTCTATATTTCTTTATTATTTATTTAATTTGTTCTTTTATTATTGATGTATATTATATTATTATAATATGGTAAATAAAAATTCAGTTTCATATTCACAGAAAATTTAAATAAAACTTGGAAAACTTGTTTAGTGAAATAAAAAATAGACGTTTAAATTTTGAGTATAAAATGTTTTATTATTTTGTAATTTTCGGTTTTTGTAAAACGTATTTATATATTTATTTTTTTTATATTTTAGTTTTTTTATATTTTACCTTTTAAATTGGTACATAATTATTATTGTATTCTATGTTTTTCAAAAATGAATAGTTTTTAATCACCTTCCAACATTCAAAGTCTACGATCCGCCACTGATAAGTATATATCTCTTGAGGTATTTTTTTCTAATATGTTCATTAATTACAGGTCAAATTTTCCATAGAATTCAATGAACTTAAAAATTTTTTCATTATCAAATTAGTTTCATTTGTCAGAACTATTTCATAAAGCTAATTTTGTAATTCCCAAAGCTTGAATAAGAAATATAATTCCTTCAATGACGTGATTCCCAGTATTGTGTGTTTTTTTTTTTTTTTAAGAATTATGCCTGATTATTATCGCCGATAGTTGTCCCATGCTCCTTTCGAGTTTAAAGTGTTTTCCAATCTATATATGCAATTTATAATATGGAGACTTTTTATGCTATTGTAGTATTATAATATGTTCTTCTGATGAAAGTCAACAGCCAAATGAAAAAAAAAAATGCATCAGTATTATCAGTCAATGATATTCATTAATAGGTAGAGTAGTCGTTATGTTATGGGTAGCTCTATTTTTACACTTTAAAATACAATAATCACAACATAATATGTTGGTGGACAGACACTTCGATTTGGCCGTCATTATTTTCATAAAATGTAGAATACTTATGTGAAAGTAATGTGTTAATTAATTTATTGTTGAAATATAAAATCAAACAGCACGTAAAAGTTCAATGCAGGGACAAATTTAGGGTGTGGCAAATGGTGCATTTGTCTGGGTGGCATTTTTTATTGGGCAGCCATTGATCATGGAAATATTAAACTTTATATTAATATAAATATATATTTAGACATACTAAATAATACTCGGGTATTTTTATTGAGAAAAAAATTTTTTTTTTAATGTTTATCACATTTTTTAAGTTGTATTTTATTTTATATAGGCACGTAATAGTGAAATATTATATGTAGTAATTTTTGTGACTGATATAACAATCGTGTTCAATATTCATGTGGGAAATAAAAACTAGCCACGGCCTCAGAAAATACTGTTATTTTAGATTCTGAGTGGAGCAAGGTAGCTAATGATGTAATTAATTTATTTTTACTCTAACAAATTTTCGATGAGAAGACTTTATTGAATATAATACCGTGGATACTAATTTTATGGTGACAAATTTGATCATGATGGTATTTTGAAGAGATACTTTTAAGATTTTTAGACATTTTCGATAAATGTTTAATGAATACCTACTGAACAATGACAACAAAATAGCAAAATATACAGAGTACTCTTCACCACTCCCTAAAAAAAAAAAAATCTTATCAACTTATCTTAACAAATCAAACTTATCAATACTTATCAAAAAATAAGTCAAAGAAAAAAATATTTTGAGGGTACTACTTCATATTATTTAAAAAATATAGGTCGTTGTATAAATTTAAAGGTGGCAAATTTAGTATGCCCTATATAAATTGAGCCTAAATACATCTTTGGTTTAACGTGTCATTTGTTATATATATTATAGTGAAATAACTTTTAGATTTGTACTTTAGATTCTGAGCGAAGCGAGGAATGTTTTAGTTATACGATGATGTGCTTTTTAAAATTAAAATTTTTTATTTTTTTCATGTCTGTGTTCAAAATTTCTACCAGTAGGAGTACTCCAATCTTTACCAGCTTACCCGGTTTCTAGTAGCAAATTTTATCTTATTGGTACTTAGGGAATTTATTTCTCAATAAACGCATAAGAAAGAAATTATAGAAAGAATTAGCATAAAAATTGGAAAACACTATTGTAGTAAAATTCTTTATAACACCGAAAATATTGATGCTAGAGCAATAAAATTTTCACCACAAACCAATATATATATTAAATATTTATGCAAAACAATTTTCGAAAATATATATATATTTGTTTATGCTATTTATAGCAATATGCAAATTCCGGGAATTTAATTCACAATAGGTTTAGTTTTAGTTTTTAAGACATGAAAATTTTATACAGTGTTAAAAATATACCATTCTAGTTACATTTAGCAAATTTTAAAATCTTTAGGTACAATATTTTTTAATAGATATTTAAATTTTTTTTTTTGAATTATTTAATTTTTTTGACATTTTAGTATAAAATGTATTTGAATACTGGAGAAATAATGGATCTATAAACTTTAAATGTTCACTAAATACGTATATTAGTACATTATGATAACAAAAATATTTAGAATTTTTTTTTAAGCTATTTATAGTAATTTTCAGTTTTGAGTCATTTAATTCAAATCTTAATTTTAGGTTTCAAGACCTGAAAATTAAATACAGTATAAAAATTATGCTCAAAAAAAAAAAAAAACAAATTAAATAAATAAAAATTGATTGATACATTAATTTTAAATAGTTATTTAATATTTTTGATAATATGTATTATTTTAGCATGAAATATGTTTGAATTTAGAATAGAATAGAACCTATAAACTTAAAATTTTCACCAAAAACGTATGTACGTACATTATAAAAGCAAAACAATTTTTGAACATTTTTACCCATTTTTGGGCTACTAATAGCAATTTTAAATTTTTAGTCATTAATTCATAACTCTTCTACTTTACAGAAAAATTAGAGTTTTGGAATTTTTATTATTTTATTTAAATATGTATTTATTGATCAAAAAAATAATGGTAAATTTAGAGTTTGGCGGTCGGACATGATTTTAATGTTATATCAAATTGGAATTTAACAATTTTAATAATTCGTTTGATATTTTTTTTCATGTTTTACTACAGTTCTATAATTTATCATTGCTTTCAAATTCAATATATCCACCATGTATCCTACCCAACAAGCGAAGTGATTCCATCTCATATTGACCTTCTTTTTTATTTTCTATTACGCAATATACTATGTAATAATCTTCATAAAAATCATTTTTATTATTAAAACTTGAAATGTGTTTCTATGTCGCCTACTCTTTGAGTCAAGCCTGTAGGCTACTATTGGCTAACAACGAAAATAAAGAAAAAATATAGTATACAAACTTCATCTAGGCTTCTCTTTATTTTTATTTTTTAAATTAATTTTATTAAACTACAATTAAAAAAATATTGGTAACTTACTATGATAGGAATTACCTATTTTTAGGCAATGAAATTACTGTTTTAGTACCAAAATTTTGTTTGTTAAGAATAAAATCATTATAAAATAAAAAATTGGATTTTTATTTAACTGTGAGTGTGTAAGAACAATTAAAATATATTTTAGATTCACAAAAATGCTCAAGTTTTTTCAATATGATGTACATAAATGAATTTCTACGTCCAAAAGCTGTTATGGGACTTGCCGCTATCATAAATACAGATACAAGTAAATTCTTTGGTGCCGAACCGATGACTAGTATATTGTCAAATCAAATAACTGTGAGTTCAATGTATTCATATGCACAAAGATTTGGTGTGTCTTATACCCATACTCAGACCAATAAAATGGAGTCGAATCAGTGAGTTATTTAACACGTATACATGTATTTATTTAAATAACTCTTCAAGTGTCGTTTTAATAGATTTACATAATATTTATAATATTTCAGTAGGTACTTGTTGTAAATTGTTGAAAATAATAATGATTATATATGAAAATGTATATGAAAAAATAATAGATACTTGTAACATGACGGATTATTGCAAGCCGCTCTATTCAAATACATACACCAGTCCTATTTTTTCTTAGTTCTTGAATAATCGGTAAATTAATGGTGGTACTTACAGGAATGGCATATTCCTATAATAATATAATATATGTATAGCTTTTGCTATAAGTCAAAAAACTAATAAATAATTTTCATTTTACCTAAGTAATAGTTGTAAAAAATACTTAAAATATGTATCTTTTGGTTGGGAGATCCACGCTTATACCAATGCTTCATAGCTATGGTACGTGTGCTTCCTCCAAACCCAAAATGTAAAACATCATCCTACGTATTTTTCTCTTATTATTATTATTATTATTTTTTTTTAAATATCTACCACTATGTTCAAATAAAAGATGAATACTTACCTACAGCTATATTGATCATTTGTACTATATCATATACTTACTACATTCTATAAAACCATGATTTCGTAATATTCTATCATAATAAATCTAATGTCAATGCATTATTTTAACATTTAGCGTTTTCTCTTTTATTTTTATCACCTTTTTTCTCCTAGTATTTAAGTTTAAAGAAAGCCCATATGGGTCTGGCTGCCTTTGTCTCAGCCATATGCTAGGTCCATAATCTACTATAGATTTATAGTACCCATCAAGTACCATTAAAAGGTTCAGGGAGGGGAGGGTATCATATATTGTTTATGGTGTAATAAATTGATGATCATAGTAGTCATCTATATATACATCTAGTCGAGTACAATAAATTACAATATTATGCTCAGTTAATATACTTAAATAATTAAATTATTGTTTTCAAATAAGGATAACATATCGTATATAGGGAAAGATTAGAAGATTTCCCATTAATCATCACTAATACTCGCCATAGAGTTTAAAATACTAGCCATGAATTTAAACTGAGCCTAATCTGATTAAACATAAATAAAAAATTTATTTCTACTTAATAGTTTTATTTATTTATTTAAATTGAATCATAATCTATAATATCTTTATTCTTTACTATATAATATAATATGATAACAATATTATTAGATTCTGGATAAATATCTAAAATGACAATTCACAATTAACCTACGACAAATTAGATACATAATTTGAAATTGGAAATTAATTTTAAACTGGTTTTAAATTGAAACTTCAATATTGTAAATTAACATTTTTAAAATACATTGGGTTTTAACTCGAATTTTAAAACGTCATGTGAAAAATTATATTTCAATCGATCTAAGTGGTATAATCTAAGTGGTGCAAATCGAACTTGGATCTTTCTTTAGAACAAGAAATGACTAACTTTTTGTGGTAAAGTCCTACAAATAATCTAAATTGGTCGAATGAAACGAAATATAATAATACTATAATTAAATCATATTTTTGTTATTGAAATATAGTAAAAAAACAAAGTAATTGGAATACATTTTGTGAAGTATTTCAAATATTTAGGGAATACTATTCTCATAAATTATTTAAATACGTATTCTGCATACTTTTTTAGGAATTATTCAGATTATATATTTAAAATACTTTTAAAAAGTATTTTACCCAAGTCCCCATTAATATATAGATTTTATATGCATAATGTATATTGTATATATATATAATGACCATGATATATAACGCTGACCTAAATATAGCACCCGTCCTGGTTGTATATATACTTATGAGTTATGAATGCTGTCGGTTTATATGATTGAAACGATAAATTTATCCATATTAAAGATTACCTCATTTTAATCTCCGTCCTGCCCTTCCATAATCAATTGAAATTTAATCATGGGTATACACCTTTTGCAGCGATAAGAGCAATCCGTTAACCTTATTCGTGGAGTCGGATACAAGCGGATACACTTCGGGACAGATGGAGTTTGGTGTATTCAATAATGTACTGGCAAACATTTGGGGACAACGGGCTCCGTTACAAAACATGCTTAATGCGAGCGTTGAATGGTCCGGGAATAATTTCAATACAAGAGTGATTGCGTCCAAGAATACCAATACACGGCCTTCAATTGTACTGGAACAGGTCTACCAGTTAAATAGTTATTGGTCCATAGGCCATCAGTTCTCGATCAGCGGTAGCAATAACATGGAGGACAATTGGATTTCCAAACTTCCCGGTAACATGAGGTGTAACTCGGTGTTGCGGTATAACAACGAGTTCGTCAAAGTCTCGGCCAACACGGACACCTCCCATAACATAACCCTGCGGTCCAATTGGCGGGTTAGTGACATGTTCACTGCTGGTACCGAACTTACGGTCAACGTACATAAGATGACGGCTAAGATGACGTGGATACATAAGGTGGTACTGGCTAATGAGACCGAAATCAACGGTAAATCGACCATATTTAATGGTCTAAGTACTTATTATTAAAAATTTTTTTTTTATGAGAATTTATATATTATCACCATTTTTCACTCACCTCCATTATTCTGTTTCCAAAATTCTGAGATGGTTAAAATCACTTCTAGGTCGAATATATTAAATTATTATAAAATTTAAATATCATATTATTCCTGACAATCCATCGATTTCCCAATGACGTTCTAGAATTTGAACGTAGCTAGGTTAATTTTACAATGATGTTTGTTGTTATTTATTTCTTTAAGTAAATTGTCAATCACATGAAGCCGAGGAGGATTTGGCGTTGATATAATAGGCAATGGCTTTAAATGGTACCCAATATATATCATTATTCGATTTGTCAGTTAGGAAAGACTAAATACTTATTTCTATACGATGTATGTAGTCATACACTGTATACGTACATACGTATAATATACATAACTACACCTATTGGTGTAGACATTCGTATAGTGTGCACAATATACGTATTCAGGCACGTAGACAGGCATTTCCAAAGGGTAGTGTTATGAAAAGTAACAACCTTAATGGAAAAATAAAATATACCGTATTTATTTATATTTTGAAAATTGATTTATATAAAAATATTTTTATTTAATATATAATAAATCTAATTATTACATTAATCCTAAACGACATTTATCTTATACTCATTTATCTTATTTGTTTTATTAATATTTAGTTCACGTATTACATTTTCTGTTGATGCTAATACATCACAATGTATATTCATAATTGCCAAATTATTTTGACGATTTTCACCAGTCGTACTTCGTGAATATGATTTCAAACGTCTAAGTATTGAAAAGGACCTTTCAATAGAAGCAGTTGTGACCGGAAATATAGCTAATATAATTAAAAGTTTGTAAATAGTTGGGAACTTGGAAATATATCTTCATTACAATTATTTAAAGCTTCCATTATATTTTTGGGTGCCTTCTTTTTTTTTTGTTGATGCCATATTATGAATTCACTAATTGCAGTTACTTCATCTATATTTCAGTATCCGATAAATATGTTTTTAGAAGACCTTTATTTGTTTTAAATTAATTCACGTGGATTTATTAAACAAGTAAAACTGTTATTCATCAATCATCAATTTTTTATTAAGTCGTTTAGAAAAATTATTTAAAAATGGTATGTATACTGAAATCATATAATACATTTCCACAGATGTTGTTACAATATTACAATAGAGCAAATTTTTTGAATTATTGTAACTCTAGCTATTAAAATAAAAATTCCTAAGGATTTCTATTTCTTTTCAACCTCAGAAAAAATCGTTTTAATTTCTTATTTTGTTTCTGTTCGTAATTGAACTATTGTACTTATAACTTCATCAGAAATTTTCATTGCTAGTGCTAAGTCCATATTTTCTTTTTGCAATTGACGACTTAATGGTAGACTTACTGAGTTTACTTTCGTAAGTTCATATACATTGTATAGTGATGTTTTAGGTTTTTTTTTATAAAATACGACGCAATGGAATTTTTAGTTTGTTTACTAATTGTATGTGCCATGATAGGCATATAATAGTCAAAATAAAAAAATGTCAACATTTCACAGAAAACGCAAATTCTTTTTTCATTGTCACACTATCACAGTTTTCGGTGTAGTTTGGTATCTTAGTTCGTGTGGAAAACCTTAACAGCTGATAAATACACTGATGTTGATGGACAACTTTCTTATCTATCTTGATTGGAAAATGGTAAATGTGGTTACCGATTGACAAATAACTATAGAGTATAAACCATAGACCATCATAGTTCGTTTTATCAATATTTAATAATCAATCTTTAACATCATATTTTTTTTTATAAAATACGAACATTGTGATGTAATTTATATAATGATAGTTGTGATGTACGTTTACGTATAGAGGTAGGGTAGCATATTGTAAAATAATTTATCTTGCTCTTTTTTATATATATATACATGTAATAAATAAACATGCTCAATTTTTTTTTGAGGGGGGGAGGTGTTGTAACACCTATAACATCCCCCCTTGCTACGCCACTGTACGTACTTATATAGTGTATACTAATATACACTCACGTTGCACTCTCTACTGACGTCCTCTTATTCCGGCCTTTTATTATTTGGTTTTGTTTCACTGTGAAAAATAAAAATAATCACACAAGTTTTATATTTTTTAAATAGGAAATATCTATTAGTAGTGGTAATTTAATTTGTATAGAAAATCACCGAACTGATTTTCGTGTTTTTAAATCTAAATATAAATTGGCGTTTTTGTTTTGTTTTTTGAAAATGTGTGTTAATTAAATAATTAATGAATTAATCTTATAAAAAAATATATTGTAATCTTAAACTACAAAGAAATGCTTTGAAAATATAATTAAAATGTGATAACATTTACCGCAATTATTAGTTATTATTATTTATTAAACATACTAAACCTATTAAAGTGCTTGCAGTAAGTACGTTAAATTTATTGTGTATTGGATAAAATCTAATATAACAACTGTTTTTAAATATTTTTTCTTTTATATATGAAAACAACTATACATTTAAAAAATACTTAATGAACTACATTGATTAATATTCTCGATATTTTATAA
This sequence comes from Pemphigus obesinymphae, assembly GCA_025469235.1. NCBI lineage: Eukaryota > Metazoa > Arthropoda > Insecta > Hemiptera > Aphididae > Pemphigus > Pemphigus obesinymphae. The sequence goes on from JAIPRL010010055.1 coordinate 14,713, forward strand.
TATGAATCAATTAGCTGAGTAGTGAGATAGACTAAGACTAGACTTTCTTAATTTTTTTAGATCACGAATCTAAAAAAGATTAAAATATAAAATTAATAAAATATGTTCGATAATGCTTCTTACTGAAATTTAAATATTTTAAGCGTTATCTTGGGTGATTTATATTTAAAAATATATTGCTTCTAAAGCGAGTTACACTCAAAAAGAGTTAAACAATTACAATTTTTTTTCCAGGCAACGCCGAGTAATTCAACTAGTACTATATAAAATAAAGAAATATGTTATAACATGCAATAGAAAATTATAAAATATGAAAAAAAATTAATAAAATTAGAGAATTTAATTTTTAAAATAAATCAAGTATTTTTGTACTTGAAAATATAATTAAGAATTTGTTCATTACAATTTTTAGTATTTGAATGTTTATTGTTTTTAAAAATAACTAGGTAACAATTAAAATGTTTTATTCTTAAAATTGTTATTACATTTATTACATTTATTGATTAATTATTATTTAATTCATGAATACAATCTTTTATAATCTTTAACATAGGTAATAAATAGTCAAATACATACTCACAAAAATCGAAAAAAAGTATGTAAAATGGAACAATAAAAATGAAGTTTTTAGTATTAACTAGTAAAAATATGGGAAATAATACGCTCTACATTTTATTTGTTATGAACAGGATTTATACATTAAACTTTACTAAATTACTAAATTTAGACTACTAGAATCAAAATGCAAATATGTCATATGTAAGCCCCCTAATTATATATAATTATATTAATTGTTTATTACAATACTTTTAAATTTAGCTATAAATTCTGATTTATTAACTTTTAGAATTAAGAAAATGTAGTAAATATTTATTGAGTCAATTGTAAATAATGTGTATTTTTATTTAATTTTTAACATAGATCTTGAATAGAAAAACAATTTAGAGCCAGCCATTGAATCTATCTTAGAGATTAAAGGGTTAAAAAACTAAAGTTTAGTCCTGTCTTATAGGAGTGAAAAAAAATCTAAAGTCCATAAATCTAACACTCCACTCAGGATTTATAGGATTTATAATAAGTAATTATGTTATATTTTCCTAATTCTCCAATAATTAATTCAAGTCAAAGTAAGACATTGAAACATAATGTTTAGTAAAAATAAATAGGTTATCGTAAAAGATTTTAATCAAAACCGAAGACGAGGAATTTGATACCATTTTGATTTAGAAACATTCATAATGTTCAAATTTCACACCACTCGATTAATTTTAGCAAGACCAATTAAAAAGTACCTATTACAAAATATGTGATTGCTCAAACCAATATAGATTCAATTTTAAATTTACTGAATTGATCTACCCAAATTTAGTCCACATTTAGTAAAAATAATTAAACAAAAATAAATTATGAACATTATATATTATGAAAATATTAATAAAACATTGTAGTGAAAATGAAAAAGTATTTATAAGAAATCTAATTGGGACAGGGATGTGGAACATGGAAGGGAATATAAACGAAATGTGGGAAAAGGTAGCAGAGGGTGTTAAAAAAGTTGCTAAGGAAGTCGTGGGCGTGAGTAGAGGTAATATGCCACAGGATA